>OVBX01002560.1:0-19803 GCA_900406325.1 Erucastrum elatum | reverse complement strand
AGATATCTTTTGAGTCATTTGGGCCGATTAAGAAATCATATCCAATTCCCACATTTTTTTTTCCTTTGGCCATTGAATCTAATTTCAAATAACTTTTTTTTTTCAATCATTCTTAATATTTTGTGTAGTGAAAAAAAAAATTAAACATAATTTTTTTTTTCTTTTTTTAATATAGTTTAAGCATTCATAAAAATGAATTTTTCATTGAAAGTATAAATCTTTATTTAAAATATATTATTTTTATTAAAAAATTTATCACATAATTAAATTAATTCATCAGAGTTATACAAGCTTAATTTATTAAAAATGAAGTTTAAACTTTTAAACATAAATAGTCATTTACAAAGGAACACAATTATAGTAATTTTTAACAATTACTATTACAACAAATGGTTTAACCGGTAACCGGGTTCCGATTTCAGTGGTTTTTGTTGGGTTTTTAAATTTTGTTTTTTTCCACAAAACTCAAATTGGATTTATCTTTGATCACTGGATTTACCAGTTCAACCGCGGGTCCAAGTCTGATTTCAGAACACTGATCAAAACTATACAACTATTTATATTGTTTTCATATTTATAATATCTAATTCAAAATTAAAAACCTAAAATACATATACAATATGACTTTAATCGAACATAAAATACATATACGAAACAGGTTATATAAATGCATATACAAAACAGATTATATAAATTTGATTATATAAAGTTTTCACCAATCATAAACCCGCACTTTGAAAACACGAATCAAAATATGACATTTGATAAATATTTGTCAATTAAAAAAGAAAAGGAAAATCTAGTTTCTTATTAAAGCTGAAGTACACTTTAGAGTTGTTTGGAAACAAGAATAACAGTAAACAAATATAATGTTGTTTGGAAACATAGATAACAATATACTAAAGAAAAAAAATAATGGGTTTAACTTGAATCATTGATCATTATGACCCAAAATACAATTAATATTTATTCTTAGGTTTGTAAGATTGTTAATAATTTGTTAAAGAAAATTATTATAATTGTTTATAGTTTTATTTTAATGGGTTTTTGAATAAATAAATAACAAAATATAATATAATATATATATATATATATATATATTTCGTATTTTAAATATCTTCTCCAAAATTTCTTGATATGTAATTTAATAAATACATTATAATTATATAAGTGATTCACCTCATGAGTTATTCTGTTTATCTAAGAATGATATTTTATTATTAGGTTAAAAATTACATAAAGTATATATATATATATATATATTTGTAAAATTATTACTACAGTATTTACGGTTCGCAATATTTTACGGAGACGTCCCTATTACACAATAAAAATATGTAGTTTAAACAATAAACAAAAATAGTAAAATTGAAATTGTAAAATTTTAAATTTCTAAAGTTTATATATACTAGATATATATTGTAAAACATGCATCCGCACAGTTGTGCGGGTCAAAATCTAGTTGAAAATTATAGGAAGAGTAAATTGGTTGCTCAAAATAAAAAGGAAGAGTAAATTGATATAAAACAGTTGCACAATTAAAGTATTCACATAATTTATTTTCGTTTCTCGATCGTTGGATCAAATTTACACTAAAATATTATGGTTAACCTTTTCACAAAACAATATGTTTTTTTTTACAAAACAATATGTTATATGTGGTTTTACAGTGGGTATTGATCGTAAATATATGTTTTTGTAATGAGTCACTTAATTGGATATATAGTCGAACCAAAATGTCAAATCACAAGTCCAAACATATTTTTTCTGCAGGCAATGAACGACCCTTGAGCGATGGATAAGTATATGCTGTGTTTCTATATATATGTTCATTATTTGTATTTGCGTGTACGTATATTAGTTAAGTCGAGTTACATGTTTGTAGAAATATATAAACTATATACCGCGCTAATTCAAGGAGACACACGAGTCGTGTTCTGGACTGATTGATCAGACAACTCTGTTGTTATTTAAATTAACTAACCGTTACTATCGAGCATTCGTGCAATGAGTCACTAATTGAACTTTTCGTAATTAAAAAGTGATTATTATTATGACACAAGTCACCCTTTTGTTCCAACTAGTACAGCATGGGGTAATTTTTGTTTAATCGTTTATGTTTGGGTTCATCTCAATTATATAACATTTTTCTTGAAACACAGCTCAATTATATAACATATGAGTTTTCCCTGAGTAAGATTATGATATAACCAAGTTATATTTGTGTTAATTTCAAACAGGGACATATATCGCATGTTAGCTTTGGAGCAGATTTACACCCCATGTCCCGTCCCACATATATATAACCACCCTAAAATTACATACTTGCAATAATACTTAGGAACTAGGTAAAGACCTGCGCCTTGCGCAGGGTAAAATTATAATGATAATAATATATTATAGTTTACATTTTTATTGAACAAAAAAATTACATTTTTTGGATAATTACAATAAATTTAGAAATGCATTAGTTTGTAAAAATACAACTAAGTTTTCGTTTATCCATAAATAAAGAGAATGCACATGTTAATTGTAATAATGAAAAATTGTAGTTATGCATATTATACAATCATACAAATATATTGTGTAATAATGACAAACATATTTGAGTTGCCATTTTATTTTCCATGCGCATTACATTTTATTTATTTATTTAATCTGGATTGAGAAATGTTGCAGAAGTTAAATGGGTTGATAAAACTTTGTCGTTTGGATATTTTTTATGGGGTTTGGTCATTTTAGTGGGCTATAGTACTGAAAACGAAAAAAAACATCATTTCCAAAATCTGTATGGCAGTAAATTTAAGTACATACTGAATTTTAAAATTTTAAAAATTATTTAAATGGATTACCAGAATCCGAACCAAACTCGCAAAAATCCGAATCGAACCCGAACCAAAAATTAAAAATATTCGAATGAGGCTGAAATCTTTGAATCCAAAAACTCAAAATTCGAATAGATCCGAACTGAAATGGATACCGAAACGCTCATCCCTAGTTTATATATTAGACATAAATTTGTGATAAAATGAGTCATTTTATATTAGGAATGTGATTTTTATTTAATATTCAGTGATTGAATCTATTGGATGCTTTAATGTGGGCTATAGGGAATATTGCACATCCAGTTTTATGGAGTATTTTTGAAATATTACCTAAAATTTGTTTGCAACTGAAATATCAAATTTAACAAAAAACAATCAGTGCAATAATAATATTTCTATATTCAGTAATTGAATATATTGGATCCTAAGAGTTAGTTGTAGGAAATATTGCATTACTTATTTTGTGGAGTCCATTTCGGAAATAGTACCTAAAATTTGTTTGCAAGGGAAATACTTCATTTAATAGAATACATAAATGCAATAATTTTCTTTATAAATTAGATTAATTTGAAATCTCAGTCAAGACATGAGCAAGAATTGCGTAAATACAGATATTTATTTAATGTATATATTGAAACGTTACAATAGACTTATTTCTTGGTGTGTGCACCAAGTTTCATGAATTATTTGTTAATTCGGACAACACTTGTTTCCTCCATTTTCAAAGATTCGTAATTGCATAGTGGGTTTCATATTATGCATTTGACATTCATTCTAATCATGTATAGTGATGGTGATTAAAGTCCGTGAAATTTTTGATGAATCAGGAGCTATTCATAACAATACTATGTGACTCGTCTAATAATTTAAGAATTTGCTTCTACTTAATAGTCAATTCACTATTAGGTTCAAAAAAAATAAGTCAAATCACTGAAGCTGTGTGGTTTGGTCTAGTATCGTATTGAAACACTGTAAAAAAATATGCTATTGAATATGTCAAAAAAAATGTGACACTTCTAGGAATACAGAGAATTTACGTATACTTCATAGTTTCATACAATGAAGCTGTGATGGTTTGGTATAGTATCTTTTAGAATAACATAGTATGAGCAATGTGTTCTTTTTGAAAAAAACATTGTGACTAATCAGGCATGAATTTGCTTATGTTAAATAGTATCGTTGAGAACGACCATTCTTTTAAATGTGCACAATGTGTTGTTGAATCTGGAAAACTGTGTTAGAATGCATAAGCATCATTACAATACATTTGTGTTTGTTTCTTTGTCAAAAAAATATATATATTGCTCGAAAACAGATTAATGTTCGTATATTATTTTATTCGGCAGGCTATACATTGTTTAAAACATTATATCAATCAGTAGATAGGAGATCCTAAACGACGTCTTTTATAGCAATACAATCGAATAATGTGTTTTTCATATTGATATACATGCATGTTAATGTTTAAAAATAAGTTGGACCAGTGGCACTAATTGTAATTAATCTAGTTAAAAGAGGATAGTTATTAAAACATGCTGAGAATGCATAATAGAATGACACATCATCATAAATGGTAAAGTTGTGAATATAATACTAACTAAAGGTTACTCTTAAAAATTGATTATCTTTTAATAGTAAGGGGATTGGTTTAAAGTTGAACTAGATTCTGACGGCCCTTCAAAAGACGGGTATGTTTTAGTTTAAAAAAAAAATTCATATTCGTGTAATTTTTTTTTTAAAATGATTAGTAAGAGGTTTTAGTAATTGTATTAAGATAGTTAGATTAAAAACCTATATCAGTAGATCATGTTCATAATTTAATAGAATAAATGACAATTATATTATTTCATTTAGTTGATCCAGACCTAGCGAGTTAACTAAAAATCAAAGATTAATCTTCGTCTAGGATTAGTTTTAGTGTGTTTCTTAGTTTTCATTTATACATTTATTACATATCTTATTTTACAAAATTATCAAAATATTTCGTGGTCCACCTGATTCTCACTTATCTTATCCTAGGTTTGAAGCCTGAACAATGTATTTTCTTTTCTTTTTAAAAAAAAAAAATATTTTTAATGAATGGCAAAACCATAAATATACCATGTTTCTTCTTTTAGTTGATGAGAGTTTCTGCAATTTTTACCATTGCAATTATCACAGACTTGTCATGGTTCGACAAAATTTTGTATTTTTCTTATAGGTTTTTCATCAAATCTGTAAATCTCACATCTAATACTGAATTCCAATCATTTAAACCCAAAAATAGATTGAATAGGGTTATGATATAATTAGATGCAATTATAAAAATAATTAGATATAATGTTTATCAATAGGACATGTTACTGTTTTAACAGAATTGATCACATTTAATAAATATTTTGAATCCCGTTAAACTAAATGAATTTATAAGAATATTTATCTATATTAAAAGTCCACTTAAACCCCATTAAACCATATTTTAACATCATGTGCGTTGTTAATTTATAAACCTTAAATTTGAATAAATTAATGTTTGGTTGAATAAATCTTAATTGTTTTTGGCTGAGATGTAAGTTATGTTGTTGTAGTGCGATAATAATTTTTTAAAAAGGGTGTTCAATTTTATTGTGTTTTTTGCTAAAGATGTTCAATTGTATTGTTGCTAAAAATATATGTTAAATATGATTACAATCCTTAAATTAAAATATTTTTTATATCGATGTAAGCAGATTTAAATCATACATGGACGAATTTGAATAGAGTCATATAAGATAAAAATCAGCTTTAAATTTTTTTAATATGATTTATAGATATCGTTATAATTAGCCTGGTGTAAAAACTATCAAAAAGTGAAAAACAGTTTAATATGATTAATGTCAATTTCAAAAGTTATATGTGGTTATCAAATAGCCCACTACCCAAAGAAATAGGGGGTTACGTTTTTTTACATCAGATAAGTATTTATGTTTTTAACTTTTAAAATCATAATATTATATGCTACATAAATTAAGAAGAGTTATTTTCCCTTTTTGAGAATGTAAAACATGTAAATAATTAGTTGGGCACATCTAATATCAATTATCCAGATTTAATAGTATTGATTATATACTTTACATGATATTGAATTTTTTTTAATGTTTACATAAATCTTAAAATGAAATTATCTATCTAAAAGATTCATCATTCATATATTAATGTTATATTATAATATTAATTTTGTTTGAAATGATTGAAGTTTAATACAATAATAGTATATTATATATTATTATTTATAAGTAAATAAAATTAACAAATACGAATAAATAATTTTTGGTTTAATTTCGTTTATTTAAAAAATTATTTATATTTAAGATAAATTTTGCAAAATATTTTTCCTAACCTAAATTACATTAAAATAAATTTAAAATAATTATCTTATAATGTAAGAAACTTAGTGGATATCTACCATTGGAACTAACAATTTTAGTATAGTATGTTAAATTAACTTTTACTTAACATAATGTTATTGTATTAGTAAAATACTTAGTGAGTATCTCCCCAATAAGGCTGCTCTAAGAATCTTTGAAAAAGGCAATATGGTAGTTATGCAAGTACTTTCAATGGCTATGGTGGTATATGCATATACGGACAAAATCTATAAAAAAATATCATCTAAAGTATTATGCTAGGTTTTGGTCGCCAATTAATTAGTTTTCTACGTTGGACTAGCATCTGCACTTGTTAATGAAAAAACAAAGTTCTAGTGTCAGAAAACTGGTTTCAGTGTTCAGTGTTGACGTTCTAATTCTGAAAACTTAAAAAAAAACTTATTCATCAATTTTTTGCTAAATTCGTAAATTGTTATTAGACAAAAAAAATTGCTAGTGTACATAGTAGAAAGAATAATACTGCATCCATATGCACGTACACAAGCTTTAAATGTACATATACTTACGAATACACGTGGAAACTACATGTACGTCTTGTGTACTCGTCCTCTAGTAACGATATTAAAGAGAAAATAACTAATAATTAACCTCTAGGTAATCGTCTAACCTTGTAGCTGTAGCTTTCAGGAAAAAGGAAGTAATCGTGTAACCATGTATGTATTGTAAGGAAGAGGTAATCCGCATCCTGAGGTCTAAAAGCTCTACTAACACACATACATATACATACGCATACTTTGTGTGTTCTTAAGCCGTAAACCCCAGGATGCAGATTACCCGGTCCTCACCAATACTCGTCATCTGTAGATGCATATCCTTGGCTTCTTATGTTGTAAGATCTCGTTTTTTTGGTTTGTTGTTGTTTTAGTTGTTGAGGAGCTGCAAGGAAAATGTGAGATTTTATAAGCATCGTGGTGCTAAATAGTAAGCAGAAGATCCTTATTCGAAAGGTTTAATGCTATGAGAATATATACTCTGGAAACGAAATCGTTTTGTTCAAGTTTTATGGTGCATTGATATGTCTTAGTCTTAGCTTTGTTTCAATAAATGTTAAAGCTATAGTCTCAATGTAGATTTTGTACTCTAGGGTCTAGGCATTTAGCATTTTTAAGAGAATAGTTATATGGTGCGTGGTTTCGCAGATCTAAATTCACAATTATTTTGAGGCATGCATTAACATCTGAATTACGTGGTGTCTTGTTTTGGATACGGAACCTAATCTTCATTTCTATCCACCAATACGAAACTAATAAATTACTATCGTTTTATCGCATATAATGATATAATCTGATTTAGTTTACAAAAAAAAATGATATAATCTGATTTAACAAGTGGTTTTGTTTTGGTTTTGGCAGTATTATTCAAAGCTAAATCTCAGTATAGCTAAGGAGACTGTTATACAAAAGTTGGTAAATAGTAAGATGGGAGGTGGTAGAAAAGAGAGGAAAGATAAACGGTGGAAGGGGAATGGAACTTATTAAAAATCATAATTTTTGAATCCAAAACCAATTCGAGAACATATAAATTAGTCTTTTTTATAACACATAATTTTATCTTATATAATTATTATCTTAAATCCCTTCTTATTTTAAATGTGAATTTCCTAACAAATACTAATAAGCAAATGAGTGCGGAAACATGTTAAGGGTGTGTTAATTTCATGGACCTGAACTCATTCTAGATTTTAGACTGGCAATTTTTTTTTATTAACTAAATGAAGCCCGAGCGAAAATATGCTTTCATTGAGAGTTGAACTCAATACGTCTTGCTTACTAAATGGGTAGCAAATTTTCACATATAATATATTAAAATTTCGTTTTGATGTCGTCAATCTTACAAAATATTATAACATCTCCAATTTTATTATATTTTTTACTCTAAAATAAAATTTTAATATTTTTTTTCTATCTTAGTTTGTTTGTTATCTATGATAATATAAAAGATGACATTACTTCAAAAATAAAACATATTTGGGGTAAAACTTAGCTCCATCCATTTTTTTAAGAAAAGTAAAAGCATGCCCATCAATAAATATTCATCAATAAGGAGTTTTTATTGATGCTAATCAATAAACTAGTAATAAATATAAGACTTTTTCTTAGGTTCACCAACCAATAGAAAGTTGTTATTTTAGATCTGATATCTTTTAATTAAGGAAACAAAATAACTTACCAAATTATATTATATTTTTAAAATAAATAAAACTAATATATTAAAAACAAATATAAAACAATAATATTTTAAAACGAATTAAAAAATAATATTACAAAATAATATATTAATTAAAGAAACAAAATAACTTACCAAATTATATTATGTTTTTAAATAAAAAGATTATAAACAGTTCTAAGATAAAGATTATCTTTTTAAAAATAATATTTGTTTTTAAAATTTAGTGTTTAGTGTTTAAAATTTATAGTTTATAATTTATCTATATGTTTAGTGTTTTTCTAAGAGTTTAGGTTTACCCAAGGGTTTAGGATTTACCCAAGGGTTTAGGGTTTAGGATTACAGTTTAGGGTTTAGTGTTTTGTTGATAATATTAAAATATTATTTTTAATTCGTTTTAATATATTATTGTTTTAAATTCGTTTTTAATATATTAGTTTTATTTATTTTGAAAAGGTAATATAATTTGGTAAGTTATTTGGTTTCCTTAATTAAAAGATACTGGATCTAAAATGACAACTTTCTATTGCTTGGTGAATTTTAAGGTTCACCTTAGGGGGTGAACCCAAGAATAACTCTAAATATAGTGAGAAAAGAGAGGAGTAATTCTTGAGTTCATTCCCTAGGGTGAACCTCTAGGTTCACCAACTAATAGAAATTTATTATTATATATGCAGTATATTTTTAAAAAAGAAACTAAATATTGTCAATTAATATTATGATTTAGAAATTAAATGATAAAAAATACTAGTATTTGCAAACAATTTTTCTAAAAATATTTTTAATATTGTCGGCAAAACACTAAACCCTAAATCCTAATCCTAAACCCTAAACCCTTGGGTAAATCCTAAACTTTTAAATAAATTTTAAATTTTTTGTTTTTTTTTTAAAATATTTCAACACAATCAGCAAAACACTAAACTCTAAAATCTAATCCTAAACCTTAAACTCTTGAGTAAACCCTAAATCCTTAGATAAATCATAAAATGTGACTTATTTAAAGATTTAGGGTTTACCCTAGGGTTAATGATTGCCTAAGGGTTTAGGGTTTAGGATTAGGATTAGGATTTAGGGTTTAATGTTTTACAGACAATATTAAAAATAGTTTTTTAAAAAAATTGTTTTCAAATACTAGTATATTTTTATCTTTTAGTTTTAAAATAATAATATTAATTGACAATATTTAGTTTCATTTTTTTTAAAAAATTATTGTATATAGAATAATGAAATCCTATTGGTTGGTGAATCTAGAGGTTCACCATAGGGAGTGAAACCAAGAATTACTCAAAAAGAGAATATGGAGTGTATGAAAGAGAAGAGCGAGAAAAGCTTTGGTTTTTTCGTGAAGGAAAGAGACATAAGAGAAATTCAATAAAACAATGCCACGTAAAGTTTCTTACTATTTCTTAAACTTCCATAATAAGTACCGCTTCTTTTTTTTTTCTTTCTTTGGAAACTCCACTTAAGGACCACCGATGAATGGTGATCTAATACATCAATTCTTTGGTAATCACAACCACTTAAAGAAATAGGCATATAAAGCGGGAAACGATAGAAAAAAAGGAGTTATTCTTGGGTTCACTCCCTAGGGTGAATCTATAGATTCACCAACCAATAGTATTTGAGTATTTGATATTTGATATTTGATATCTTTTAAAAAAAGAAACAAAATCAAATTTCCAAACTTAATTAAAATTTTAAGATAAACAATAAAATACATAAAATATACTAATAGTTACAGAAAATAAATAAATTAATATAGTTAACCCATCTGCAAAATACTAAACTCTAAACCCTAAATTTTAAACCCCAAAACTTTAAATAATAAACATTAAACATAAATTGTAATAACACTAAACCCAAAAAACTAATCGCTAAACCCTAAACCCTTGAGTAAACTCTGAACCCTTGGGTAAATCATAAAATCTCTGATTTAGGATTTATCCAAAGGTTCATGATTTACCAAAGGGTTTGGGTTTAGTGATTAGAATTTAGGGTATAATGTTATTAATTTTTTTTAGTGTTTATGATTTAAGGTTTACCTAAAAATTTAGGGTTTAGAGTTTAGGGTTTAGTATTTTGTAGATGGGTAAACTATATTAATTTATTTATTTTCTGTAACTATTCTTATATTTTTATGTATTTTTATTGTTTATTTTGAACACATGATTTAATTTGGAAATTTAATTTTGCTTCTTTTTTTAAAATGTATCAAATATCAAATGCTCAAATATTATTGGTTGGTGAACTTATAGGTTCACCCTAGGGAGTTAACCCAAGAATAATTCGAAAAAAGGGTATGAGACATCAAATCAAACCATTAGAGAAAAGATGTTTTGTTCTCTATGAGCCAATGATGGGAACTTAGGATTATGCTTTTTATAGACAAGTGATATTCGACTTCTTTTGACTAGATTTCTTGCTTATTCTTATTGTTTTTTGCATACTAAAGAGATCTTCCCTCGGATCATTATCTGAACCGGTTCTCTCCACAATCATTGATTTAGTTTGTGTATGTATATAAAGAGCACCGTTTGGGGTCTTAGGGTTATAATCTTAACTCCAAAATAAAAATAGTGTATTGTTTTTAATTGCATGAGATGCATAATAGATTATAATATCGACAATTAAAATAGTCTTGAGAGTGGAAATTTCGGTCGAAATTCAATGGCTAATTTCAACTTTTCCAACTTTATTAACCCTAATTTTTGTTTGTTTCAGGCTAACTAATAGTACGCATAGCATTTGAGAATCAACATTCGATAGCGAGATGATTTGGTGAATGATATGCATGATGTATATCATCTTTTGTTAAAGATTTTAATATTTTATGTCATCGTAAAATTTGTCTACTCGTATATTCTTTCGTGTATATAATTAAAGTTACCTGTCGGTATCCAAAGAAAAAATAGAAGGCTAATGAGGAGAAAGGGTTGTGAAAATAAAATTATATATAATGGATGACAGTTTCCTTTTAAGTTCTGTAACCAGAGGAGGAGAAAAGTATGTCTTCTTCGAAATAACTTAAAAGGCAAACACCACTTGCTTGTTTTGCTCTCATGAGGTTCTTCAAAGGGCGATCTCTTTACTTGCGATACGTAAATCAAACCTAACTAAAACCATCAAACCGTTTTGTGGTCAAATATGCCTTGAACAAAATTTAGGTTCCTTCTCTATGATATACTGTTGTATTCACCTCAACTTCTAACATTAATTAAAATGTCATGTAGATTAGTAAAAAAAGAAACAAAATTCAATGAAAAAAACGTAAAAAAAAAATCGACATTTTCCATGGTTTCTTATTCTCCATCACTCATTGATAATTGAAAGCATCTCATTAAAATTTTGGGTTTGGATTCAAGATCTAGAGTTTAGGTTTATGGTTTAGGCTTCGAATTTAGGGTGTAGTGTTGAAATCTAGGGTTTTGTTTTGGAGTTTATAGGATTTGGGTTTAGATTTATGACATAGAATTTAGATTTAGGGTAAAAGAACAGAAGATTGTAGACTCCAATTTAAAAAGAGAAAACAGCCATTAAAACCACGAACTTTCAAATTAAAGCCAAAAAAATATTCAACTTATGTTTGAACTAAAAAAATCTCAAACTTTCAAATATTGGCCAATTTAACTATCATATTTTGTTGACTATACCATTTAAGAAACCTGAATAATCAACTGTTAAACTCGATTGAAAAATATATGTCTGTTCACTTTTTAAACAACATTGGTTTAAAAAATGTTTGAAACATTACTAAAAAAATATAGTTTTACTTTTGTAAACATCGAAATCATCTTTTTTTGCGAAACAAGAACAGTAAACCGATTTTATCTTCTAGATTTTTGAGTGAGAAATATGAAGTCGATTTGGGAATTTAGTTTCATGAAAAAGGTATTCGAACTGTTTAAAGAAGCAAAATAACATCGTTTGACTAATTTTTTGAAACGACATCGTTTAGAGGGTTAACGACATCAATTTTTATAATGAGTTTAACAGTTGACTATTCAGGTTTCTTAAATGACCGAGTCAACAAAACATGAGAGTTAAAACGGCCAATATTTAAAAGTTGAAGATTCTTTTAGCTCAAACATAAGTTGAAGGTTTTTTTGGCTTTAATTTGAAAGTTCATGGTTTTAATGGCTGTTTTCTCAATTTAAAAAACAAATCTTTCAATATTTTTTGTGGGTGATGAAAATGAAGAAATCATGGACAGCCTTATGAAAATAAGTCGACGTTTTTTTGCCTTTTCTATTTTTTTTCTAATTTTATTTTTATTTTTACTAGCATTTTGATTAGTGCTGAGAGTTGAGATGAATTTAAGAATTCACTACAGGGGTGAACCCAAGTATTGTTCATATGCTTTTGGTAGTTCACAAATTTATAATGTACAAATATTTTGTGAATGTGCATGATTTAATTTGTATCTCTTTAGAATAGTATTCTGAAAAGGAAAAAGAATCACCTACCTATTTTAATTCGTACTAGATTTTGACCCGGGCGCCCGCCCGGGTGTATTTTTTAAAAAAAATATATAATTGTTTGTTTTTCATGTTAATATTAGATCTTGATAAAAAAATCAAATCTGAAGAACGAACCGATCACAATCTGAGAGAATAGTACCAAATCCGAACAAAAATTGATTAAATATCTAAATTTCTCAAAATTTCGATATTTAGAGAACTGAAACGAATCCAATCTGAACCGAAGTATTTTAGATATCCAAATGTATCCGAAAAAATTATATACTTATATATTAACTATTTTTTGTTTTATTGTATATTAAAACATCCAGAATACATTTTTAATAATTCTTATTGGGAAAATATTTTAGTAAAAATAAAATTTTTAATTTATGCTTATTTTAAATTATTTTTGATATAAATCAACTTTAAATTATTATTCTAATGTATTTATATAAAGTTTTTAAATTTTATTTTTCAATTATTTTAGACAATGTTTTTTAGGAAATTAGATTAATAAATTTTTATATATTTAAACACTGACCCAAATAGATAGTTTTTCATACTATTATGAACTTTTATTTTTTATTAATAAAATAAGTCCATTACTTTTTGTTTTTAGTATACTGATGTTCATATTTTCAAACAACATTAATTTTTAATACTCAAACATCTATTTTTAAAACTGTTATCTATATTTCCAAACAAACCTTTGTTTAACTAATATCAAAATTTTCAAACAAACATAATATGTACTTTAGTATTATTATTTTAATAATACAGATGTAGTTGATTGTTCTGGCTTGAAATGGTTATAGAAGTCCAATATTGTAGTTTTCCCCACAATTCAAAAAAAAAAGTCTACAAAGGCAAATATTATACATAGATCGTGAATGAGCCCAATAGCTCAAAATGAAATTAAAGTTAAGCCTAATGACCCGTGGAATGACGTGTCAAGAATCTTGGGATTAGTGGTCCACCTCTTCGACTTTTCTCCGTCGCTGTATCACCAAACGGAAGACACCATCGTTGCATATCGGTCATCTTGGCCAGAATTCCTATCGATCTAAACCAAAACCTAAAACATAAATTAAACACTGCTCGGAATAGATTGGCATAGAAGCTTAGAACTCTGTTTCAAGTCAAACAAAACAAAAGATCGATCTTTTTGTGAGATCACAAGATAATCTGATTCCAAAACATAGAAACCAGAAGAAAACATTAATAGGAAATAAAATCTTATGATAATCCATGGAAACCAAAAAGAACAAACTTTTCATTTAGGAGAGAAGAAGAGAGAATATTGAAATCAAGTTTGTTAATGGCGAGATTTAAAGCGAATTTATGGGCAAATAATATGCTAAACGAGTGTTTTATTCTAGTGGCATAATAACGTAATTATTGAGGAAAACTAAGGGCTAAGTACTATTTATACTTCTGTTTTAATAGTTTAGATGTTTAAAAAATTTATATCAATCTGGCTAAAAATTGAAGAAAAAACAAACCAAGGTCCAAATTCATTTCTTCTAAAAGTTAAATTAAAACGAAAATTCAAGCATCAGTTCAATGTAATTTCCATATACCGCATCAGATGACAAGGCCGCTTCAATCATAGATATGCTCACACGTATTTTAACTTATGTTCTTTTGCCTTCCTTATCAGCTTCTATTTGTAAATACTAAAATGATACCTCTGAAGATAATTAAATGAACGAAATCCCTCTATATATTAAAAAAAAATACATTTGCCACGTGTCGTTCATACAGAGCTTCTCAGAAGAATTTGAGACATTTGATTGGTTGACTTTTTGGAATTTCTTTTTTATTTTTTTAATTTATCGTTAGGTTTTTAAGAGAAAAGTAACATTCACTACTAATTGAAAAGGAAAACATAATTTATTTCCGTATTTAAATTACTTGCGCAAAAATAGTAGTCAACACATGTAATAATTAGTTTTCTTATTACAAATAAATTACTTATGCAAGAATATTAATTAATACATATAATAATTAGATTCCTTAAACAATTTTAACATATAAATATGAAAATTAATTAGAGAATATTATTGAAATATTTCAAAGCTTATTGTGAAAGCTAGACCAATCTACTATATAAACAAGATTTTCTCAACAAAAATGAAGCCATTGATTTTTCTAATGGTGTGAAGTCTACGATTTCGACGGACCTTTTGGCGAGGCTGTTTCATTAGGACATGCTGAGATCAACTTTGTGAGGTCTAATATATCTTATCTAGCTGATGTGTGAATTCCACTACAAGGGAAACTAGCTCAGGGTTTTCAGTCCAAACTTGACTTGAGGATTTTCTTGGATCATACAGGAGGTCGAGATGTTGTTAGAGACTGTTTAACTAAGATGGAGAAAGAGGTGGGCAAGAAGGTATGTGGGCTACTACTTTATTCTCCTTCTTCAAGATTTAATTTGTTGTTGTTAGCGTGCGTTCTTATCTGCCAAAAATTGATTATTTTCAGATTAATGTGCGTTCTCCTCAAACAAACTCAGCCTTTCAAAAGCTGTTTGGTCTCCCGCAAGAAGAAATTTTTGATTAATGACTTTACATGTCACTTAAAGAGGAAAATGCCTTTGCAGGTGCCGAGATCTTGATGTTCATCACATTGTTTTTGGCAATGAAGAGAGTATTATAATAGTAATAATTTAATGTTGTTTCTGCAGGGTCGTCTTTTCCTGTCTGCGATAATAGTTGGCTTCTATGCAAACCTGTTTGGTGTAACAAAACAAAGTTTTTTTCATGTGGGAAGATATAGAGGATATTCAAGTGCTTCGTCCAACTCTTGCTTCGATGGGGAGTCCCACTGTAGTGATGACTCTCAGACCAGGCAGAGGAATGGATGCGCGGATTGGCGCAAAAACACATGACGAGGAAGGCAGGCTTAA
This sequence comes from Erucastrum elatum, assembly GCA_900406325.1. Lineage (NCBI taxonomy): Eukaryota > Viridiplantae > Streptophyta > Magnoliopsida > Brassicales > Brassicaceae > Erucastrum > Erucastrum elatum. The sequence continues at coordinate 4,034 of OVBX01002560.1, read as the reverse complement.
GTTCTATTTCCATTCATTTGTGTCGTTCAATGTAGCACAAAAGTAAGTGATGAGTCCTCCTCTTTTCCCTGATGGTTAATTTGTTTTAGTATTAGCTTTTGCTCACTCGTGCTCGTGTGTTGTTATAGGACAATAATGGCTTTGTGGAAAGCAAAATCGTTGACGCCAGAGCAGAAAGTGCAAGCTGTTGAAGAGGAATCAGAGCAGAAACTTCAAAGTGAAGAGAGTGGTTCCTTCTTGGGTATTATTGATGACGTCGGATTCTCTGAGGTCTACTCTTTTACTCTCTCTGTTCCGGTGAGTTTTTTTTCTTTTCACATGGAGCTCTTATTGCTTTTGGCAAGAATGCATATTGATTGTTTTGAGTATCGTCTCATACATTGACTCTAATATAACTCTCTAGGTAAGTTTCTTTATGGAGTTGTTTGGTCCGGGTGAAGTGGATCGAAAGGCTGTGGAGAGAGTTGGTTACCAAGCTTGATAAGTTCAGTTTTTTCAATCAAATATCATTGCCTTCCTTAACACATGGTCTCAACAAATTTATAGGGTTTTGATGAGCACCAGACAGTCAAGTTGAAGGAAGGTCAACATGTCTCAGCTGAAAGGGAAAGAGAAATACAGCAGGTATTACTCTTAAGTCTTAACCATTTTCAAAGAAGTTGCTTGCTTCAACATTTCAGTGGTGATGAACTTCAGATTTTCCTTGTAGGTGTTGGGGTCAGTGAATGACCTTGCACAGATAATGAAAGACTTATCAGCTCTTGGGATTGACCAGGTTCAAAGCTTAACTTATTTGAGTCATATATAAAATTACATAAAAGTTTTTTTGTTTGATCTTTCTCTCAGCAATGAGTTTATTGCGTTCTTGTGGGGAATCAGGGCACACTAGTTGATTGGATAGATTACAACATTTATTTTATTAGAATATTGTTTAGAGCAGCTCTTATTTCTAACTGTTTTTGATTTGAGTTGTGGTTTTTGAACAAAACAGGACAAGGGTTGTTCAAAAGATGATAGAGACAGTGAAAACGAAACAGCAGATCGGGATGGTGAAGTCAAGTCTCAAGCCAGGGTTTCTGTCTCTTGTCAAAGATCTGAATGGCAACCATGTGATTCAAACCTGCTCGACTTCTCTTGCTCCTAACGACACCAAGGTTTGAAATTAATCTCCATCTTTTATTTCTTTTAGTTAATAAAGCTCAAAAAAAACTTACCAAAATTTGGTTGTAGTTTGTGTTGGAAGCTGGTACGAAGTACTGTGCTGAGATAGCAACTCACCGCCACGGTTGCTGTGTGCTTCAATGCTGCGTCTCAAACTCTGTTGGAGGGCAACGTGAGAGACTCGTCAATGAGATATCCAGGAACTCACTTCAGCTTTCTCAGGATCCTTTGGGTAAAAAAAACCGATCTTTGACTCAACAGTGACTTGGTTTAGTGGTGCTGGAAACTCTGCTTATGGTTTATGCAAATATTTGTTACAGGAACTATGTAGTGCAGTATCTGATAGAGCAAAAAGTATCTGCAGCGACGATACTGATGCAGTTTCGAATGCATTACGCGGAGCTAGCGACTCAGAAATTCAGTAGCCATGTGATGGAGAAATGCCTTAGGATATATCCAGAGAGTCGAGCTGAGATTGTCCGTGACCTTCTCTCTGTTCCAAACTTTGAACATATCCTTCATGACCCTTTTGGAAACTACGTTATCCAAACCGCTCTCTCCGTTACCAAGGTCAGTGTCCAAAATTTCAATCACAACCAAATGCTTGAAAAACAGAAACTGACATGAGGATTGAAACAGGGTCCTGTTCGTGCGAGCTTGGTGGAGAAAGTGCATAGGTATGGGAAACTGAAGTTTAGTCCTTACTGCAAGAAGATATTCTCCAAGAGCATCATGAAGAGGTGATCAGCAAGAATGTTGTTATTTTTGTGTGTTTAAGACCGTATTAGCCCTTTTGAAAAGCACTACTTCCCTTTTGCTTTTGAAGAAGTGACTCTGCTGATGATTAAGTAACAAAAAATGTTGTAGTTCTTTTGTGTGAGGATCGGATTAGGCCCTTAAATAGACGCTGCTCTCTTTTGTTGTCAGTCCCTTTCTTTTGTAGTGACAACAGTAAACTTTGTGTGTTGTTTTAAGCCGTTGGTCTATCTATATTTTATAACTTTAAAGGACATACTGCTTCTCGTTTTGTTATTACCAATATGTTTCTTAATGGTAGAAGACATTAGCTGCTCTCATTATTACACCATTCACATATTATATACTTTTATCGTGCACTAGGTGTTGATATCTCCTTATTACTAAAAGAGAAACAAATTTCAAGAGTAACACTTGTTTTGTAATATATTTACACAGCTATCATGCTGACGTCAATTTGAAAACCCTCCTCAACCTCCTTTTATATCAACCTTTTCTTATACACTATTTACATCACAATGTCATTGGTAACACTTTTAAATAAATTCATAAATCCCTCTATATATATATATAGAACTACAGTTGCCAGCTGACACTCATACAGAGCTTCTCAGAAAAATTCTGATGATCTTATTGATTGATTTTTTAGAATTTCTTTTTTTTTTATTTATTTTAATCATCGACACTAATAAAAAGGAAATCACTCTAAATACTTACTTTTTGTATTTTTTCGACTGAAATGTAAATGTATTTTAATCATCGGCAATACTAAAAGAGAAATTAACACTAAATACAAACTAAAAAGGAAATCAGTACTCTTAATTAATTTGTCGATCACTAATTATTTACTAACCTTACTAATAATTAATACATGTATTAATAAATTTTCTTATTAGATATTACTTGCGCAAAAATATTAATTAATACATGTATTAATAATTTTCATTATTACAATACGGAAAACCATCCACTTTTGATATCATATTGATTCTATTGCTTATTGCGATTTATCGATTTGTATCTAATTAGGTTATTTGTTATTATTAACTTACCTTACTAATATTGAATATACAGTTTCTATATACAGTTTCTCATATGATTAATCCTATAGAATATAATATTCTCAATAATTTATTAGAGAATATTTTATTTCTTAGCTTATCATGCAAGCTAAATCATTGAGAAACGTCCAACAATTTACTTATCGATTTGTATCTAATTGGATTTTTTTTTTGTTTTCAGATCTCAATATATAATAAGGTCATTTTTATAATTGTTATTATCGTCATTTAACAATTATATTATTACTTGTTTATTATTTAGTTCTCACAATTTGCCTTACTGTTACCAATTAATAATGATTACAACATCACGTAACATATATTCATCATATTTAATTCACAAGATTGATTGGTAATAATTGATTTATGTTAATGCATTAAATTCAAAACATCTATATAACAATAAAAAGAATGTAATAAATTGTACGAATATGTTATTTGATACTAGCTTATCGTGCAAACATATCAACACTGCTATATATATTTCTTACATTTTCTTATGGTCTACATTTTAAGTTGTTTATTTTCTTCAAAGCTTAATCTAATGATTTTTTTTAAAGAAAAATATAACTTTTTCTGTTATCCGGAAGGACAATGATGAAGAAAATATTGAAACTATTAGATAAGCATGTTATTGGGCATCAACAAAGGATCTACGCAAGTTGTTTTGTATCCTATTGCTAACACATAGCATCACAAATCCAGAAAACGTTTGGAATGTTACTTGGGAAAAACCATCACAAGATATATTATGCAACAAAAGAAAAAGTACGGTTAAACCAAGTTAGCTCATGTTTTTATCAAAAGAAAACGTCATTAGAAATTGTGATTCGGTAAATATAATTTTTTGCCTGTTTTTAAGACTTGAGTTTATCAGAAGATCAAATTAAGAGTTTTATCTTTGGAGGAGATTGAATCAATCATGCGTTTGAACGGAAGCTCATTAACGTTGTTTAAGTTTTGAAACGTGTTATCAATAGTATACTCTTATATTTGTTAAGCTGTGGCTTTTGTTAGATTTTCTATTAATTGAATTTTTTGTTTTACTTTTGTGGA
>OVBX01002559.1:0-14504 GCA_900406325.1 Erucastrum elatum | reverse complement strand
AGGAGATCGAAAGAGGCCACACGATCGGACCTGATCTCGTACAAGCGATCAGAGAATCGAGGGTCTCGATCGTTTTGCTCTCCAAGAACTATGCTTCATCGGGCTGGTGCTTAGATGAGCTGGTGGAAATCTTGAAGTGTAAAGAAGATCGAGGCCAGGTTGTGATGACTATTTTTTACGACGTTGACCCGTCTGATGTTCGAAAACAGAGCGGCAATTTTGGAAGAGCTTTAGAAACAACTTGTCAAGGAAAAACAGAGAAAGTGAAGCAGAGATGGACAAAGGCTTTGACTGATGTTGCAGAAATAGCCGGAGAACACTATCTTAACTGGTTTGTTTTTCTTTTTACTTTTGGTGAAATGAATTAGAATGCTTTGATCTTTATAGCAAAAAATGGTTCATCAAATGGGCATGAAAAAAAAACATACTTCTAAAACCGATCTAAGCGGCCACGTCTAAACAAAGAATCATAATCGAAACAAATTTTTTTTTTCCATCAATAATTTTTAATTGAAAGGGTCAAAGCCCAGATAATACAAGGCCTCAGGCCCAAGCAGATTACAACCAATAGGCCCATATACTAAGGCCCAAACTGTCACCATACTACAAGGCACAAAGACCCACACAAACGAACCCAAGAACTTCCAGCAGGCCCAAGGTCTAGGAGGCCCAACTGCGTAATGCAGTCTTCGATCGGTGGACGCCACGCGTCCAAGCTACCTCAACTTGACCTCACCCGTCTTCGGAAGCTTCGCCCGGTTCACCACTCAATGCGTTGGAGCTCGCAAACCGCCGCGCCTCCAACCACCGTCAAACCCTAGCAATCACACTTTGCTTCACTCGGGAAAGCCTCATCGAACTCTTCGAGAGCTTTCCTCCTTACCGCAACACCACGATCTAGACCCCAAACAAATCTAAAAAAACCCGATCTACAATCGGACCACAAACCCTAACCGAAGACATAGCTTACCACTACAAACTAAAATCCGGCGGCGTAAGGCTTTGGAAGCCTTCACTCTCCGAGGACAAAACCCGGCGAAAGAGAAGCAAACGAAAGCTCCCTCCTCCCGGTAACAGACGCCGCCGGCGACGGAACTATTGAAGCTTCCGCCTGCTGGAAAACCCCACGCTGACGAACAAACACCACCACGCCACCTCTTCCTCATGACCGCGTCCTTACGCCAGATGAGAGCCTCTGCTATCGGAGCACTCCCCGAGTCACCGACGTTAGATGAGCTTGACCCAGAGCTTAGACAAGGCATAGATGAGGAGGAATAGACGGAGCCGTAAACGGAGAGCAGATAGACGGAAGAGAAAAGGCTTCCGGCGATGGCACGGATGCTCACGCGCCGGCCGTACGCCGGAAGAACCCCAAATCTAGATTCTCTCTCGGGAGTTTTCTCTCTCTACTTTTCTCTCTCGGGACTAAAAATAAAATATGAAGTTTTTATTATAATCGAAACAATTTATTTTAAGCGATTCAAACAAAAAAAAGCGTTTCAAACAGGTTTAAACCCTTCTAAATTGGTTTAAATGGATCTAAATCAGTTTAAACCTGTAAGAAATAATATTAATATTAATTTATCTATTTTTTTTTGTTTTTGTATACTCAATTTTGATAATTTATCAATATAAATTTATGACTGAACCTGAGACTATAATATCTTATATAAAATAAATTAATAATTTGTTGACGTGAAAATCTCGCATAAAACATTTATTTTTTTAAAACAGAATAATTTTATAATCAAAGTTGGTTATTACTATAATAATACTCTTTTTAGAGTAAAAAATAGAAGGATGAACAAAAAAAAAAGTTATTCTATCTAAACCTATTTTTACTCTGTTTATAGAATGAAAAATAGAATTTTATTGGAACATTTTTTATTTTAAATTTTATTTTACAGTGAAAAATAGAGTGGAATTATAGATACTTAAGCTCCATTTAAAAGTAAAATAACCTGCCTAGTAGGCTAGTAGCTAATACAGCCTAGCTATTTCTTGAACATTGATTAAAACCCACCAACAAGAATTTTGTTTCTTTGATTTATTAGGGGCGATGAAGGGGAGATGGTCGAACAGATTGCCGCTGATGTTTCCAAGAAACTGAATCTCACACTCTCAAGAGATTTTGAGGGCATGGTTGGAATGGAAGCACACTTGAGAAATTTATACTCTTTGTTATGCCTAGAGTGCGATGAAGTGAAGATGATTGGAGTTTGTGGTCCTGCGGGAATTGGTAAGACTACCATTGCTAGAGCTTTATTCAACAAACTCTCAAGCAATTTTCGACTTACTTGTTTTATGGGTAACCTCAAGGGAAGTAATAATAAGAGCATAATAGGTGTTGATGACTATGATTCCAAGTTGTGTTTACAAAGCCAATTCCTGTCCAAGATTCTGAACCAAAAAAATATGAAGGTACAACATTTAGGTGCAGTAAAAGAATGGCTACAAGACCAAAGAGTGCTTATAGTTCTTGATGATGTAGATGATCTTGAACAATTAGTGGTTTTGGCTAACGAGCCATCCTGGTTTGGTTCCGGAAGTCGGGTCGTTGTTACTACCGAAGATAAAAAGGTTTTGAAGGCACATGGTATTAATGTTATCTACAACGTTGATTTTCCATACGAAGAAGAAGCTCTTGAAATTTTCTGCCTATCTGCTTTCAAGCAAAGTTCTCCACAAACTGGTTTTGAAAAGCTTGCAAAGAAAGCAGCAAAGATTTGCGGTAATCTCCCGTTAGGCCTTTGTGTTGTAGGCTCATCTTTGTGTGGTGAGACCAAATCCGAGTGGGAGCTTCAGTTATCTGGTCTTGAAAATAGTCTTGATAGGAAAATTGAGGAAGTATTAAAAGTAGGATATGACAGATTGTCAATGAAACATCAAGCTATTTTTCTCCACATAGCATGCTTCTTCAACAATGAGGATGTTGACTATGTGACAACCATGCTCTGTGACAGTAATTTGGATGTTAGAAATGGGCTAAAGATCCTAGAGGATAAATCTCTTGTGTATAAATCTACTGATGAGAAGATAGTGATGCATTATCTACTCCAACAATTTGGTAGACTGGAAGTTGTAAAACAGTCTAATGAGCCGGGGAAACGTCAATTTCTAGTAGTAGCTCAAGATATTCTCAGTGTACTGGCAAGTGGAACAGTAAGTTCTTACATGTGTATGTTGCTCGATATATATTTTTGCCTATTTTGATAACAAAGTCATTAATTTATTTTTGTGCTACATGTCAGGGTACTGAAAACAAATTCATTAATTTATCTTTTGCTACATGTCATCATGATACTGAATCTGTCTTTGACATATCAAAAGATATGTCCAAGACCGAGAAGTTTCTTTATAAACAGTAGAGCCTTTGAAAGAATGCCTAGTCTACAATTTCTAAGAGTATACATGGGTTCAGTGGAAGCTCAAATTCATTAATTAATTTTTTTTGCCACATGTCAGGGTACTGAATCTGTCTTGGGCATATCTTTTGATATGTCCAAGACCGAGGAGCTGTTCATAAGCCGTAGAGCTTTTGAAAGAATGCATAATCTCCAATTTTTAAGAGTTTACATGGGTTCTAGTGACAATGTAAGCTTGTGCACACTAGAAGGCATGGACTATCTACCTCGTCTAGAAGATATGGAGTTTCTACCTCGTCTAAGGTTATTACATTGGAGTTCATACCCAGGAACAAGTCTTCCTCCAACATTTCGGCCTGAATTTCTCATCGAGCTCAATATGCCATCAAGCAAATTAGAGAAGCTATGGGGAGGAATCCAGGTTGGTTTTTTGATATATACTTCAAAAATGTTTCTGATAGTTCAACGTTATGTATGATTTTTCTCATTTGTAGTGGTGTCTTGACATGCAGCCCCTTGTAAACCTGAAGAAGGTAAATCTGAACTTTTGTTCCAACTTGAAAGAGATACCGAACCTTTCCAGAGCTACTAAACTTGAGACACTGACATTCATCCAATGCACGAGTTTGGTGAAGTTTCCTTCCTCTGTTGTGAATCTATACAAACTAACAACTCTGCGGATGTGGGGTTGCAAAAAGCTACAGGTTATCCCAACCAATACCAACGCAGCATTTTATAAGAAGTATGCTTCACGAATGAGAAGTTTTCCAGATATTACTATGAACGTCAGCAACCTCTGGGTCGGGGGTCCATCATTTGTTGATGGAAGCCGAAAAAGTCTTGATAGGCATGTTGTAGGTGGCAGAGACTCAAAGAGATTACCCCATGTTCCGGAAAATGTATGTAATCTAGAAAACCTAAGCACAAGTGATTTGGAGAGGATACCGGCTTACGTCAGGCCAGATACTATTATCAGCCAAAACTGTTCAGAAGAAAGGCTTGAGGTAGTTGGCAGAGAACTCAAGAGGTTAACATATGTTCCACAAAGTTTAACGAAGCTAGACCTAAGTGGTAGTGGTATAGAGATGATTCCACATTACGTCCAAGGTCTCCGTCGTTTACAAACTCTTATCACCGAAAACTGTACAAAACTCATATTCATGTGGGGTCTCCCCAGTTCTCTCAAGTACCTACATGCAAGCGGGTGTGTTTCACTTGAGGTAGTCGATCTCCCATTGCTTTTACGAGATTCAGATTCAATCAGAGAACTCATGTTTCGTAACTGTTTGAGACTTAATGAACAAGCAAAAAGAGAAATCATAGATTGTAGGTTTGCCAAATATGTATGCTTACCCGGTAAACAAGTCCCCCCTCTGGATTTCCCTCACATTGATAGATCAAACTACATAACCGTCTCCCTTCCAAGGAATTTCTGCATTGCTTCCTCAAGATTTAAGGCTTGCATCCGGCTTGATTCAATCATGGATACCGCACTGTTTAGTGTAAACTGTTATATATTTAACAGAGATGGTGTCCTCCTCATTAACCAAGTCAACTATCTGACGAAATTGAATTCAGGCCGGTGTTCTTCAATTCGAACGCCGCATCTCTTTATACTTGGTGGTGACTTGTTACACCAAAAAGGCGGAAGTCCTGAAGTGGATGTGGATATAAAAGAGATTGTGTTTAAATTCACCTGCTCAGATAGCCACATAATTACGGAGTGTGGTGTACAGATCTTGAAGGATGAAGTCTTTAAACGTAAGGCTGAAGCTGTGGAAGTCTCTCAAGTTGAGAATTTGGAAAGCAATAATAATAAACACACTGGTTGTTGGGGATTACTTAGCAGCTTGGTCTGTGGAAGAACAAGAAGGCAGAAACTCCATTCTGTTGCTTGACTTTTTGCTTATAGGGAAGGGCAGTGCGTGATAGTACGTGAAATGTTTTCATCTGGAAATGAGAGATTGCATAGTTCATTTCATTACACAAACCTTTTGATGAGTATATAGAAATTCCGAGGACGAGGGAACAAAGGGGCAAACAAATACAAGTGCTATCTCTCTACCCCTCTAAAGTCAATCAAAGTGAATGATCTGATTGTTTCTGGTTCATTAATGTTCCCTTCACCTTTTTAAATTGCTTGTTGAGATTGTGATGTAGATAAATATTTGGAATATATCCAAATATTTGTTATTTATTTTGTTAATTATTTATATAATTATCTTTATTATTTTAGGGTTTTCTGGTTTTATTATATATAATCGTCTAAACTTGCTTTTGTATTCAGTTTATGATTTGATTAATAAAAATTGAAAGTTTTCTCTTTATTCCTTGTTTTCGGTAGATCATTGGTGATCTCAACGAACTTAAGAAGACAACATTTCTTAGGTATTCTCAGAATCAATAGGATTCATTGTGTTATCCTAGTTTCCGGATATTCTCAGAATCAACGGATCTCTAGTCATATCTTACAAAGCTTCTGCTACATCAGGTGGTATCAGAACTGGTATTTTGATTTCTTAATCAAAACTCGATTCTGGAATCATGGAGAATTTGTTTGTGGAAACTGAAGTGATCGTCTACAGAGTAATTATTGGTGATCCAGTTTATGATGTCTACCATTAAGATAACATAAACTTCATCAACAGATTATCAAGAGACAAGGTTGTGAATCAGAGTCAAAGCATGGCACTTATAGAAGACGTACACTTGTGCATTGACTTCAATCTTATTGAAGAAGAGATGTCCGTGAGAAGCATGGAGGCGGTTAAGGTTTTGTCTCCTACTAAAGAGCACATTTCAAATTTGCATTCCTTGTTACTGTGTTTTGTTAGGGAAGATATGAAGATTAAGTTGATGGTGCAAAAGAATTATATTCTTTTATTTGGTGGGTATTTTCGATGGAAGGCCAAGGAAAAGGAAAAATATATTTGTTGTGGACAAAGTTTTGAGACCGAAGATCACGGTTAAGATTCGAAGACGAATCTCTTGAATCCGGAGAGAATGATTTAAATATTTGGAATATATCCAAATATTTATTATTTATTTTGTTAATTATTTATATAATTATCTTTGTTATTTTAGGGTTTTCTGGTTTTATTATATATAACCGTATAGACTTGCGTTTGTATTCAGTTTATGATTTGATTAATAAAAATTGAGAGTTCTCTCTTTATTCTTTGTTTTCGGTAGATCATTGGTGATCTCAACGAACTTAAGAAAACAACGTTTCCTAGGTATTCTCAGAATCAATAGAATTCATTGTGTTATCCTAGTTTTCCGGATATTTTTCAGAATCATTGGATCTCTAGTCTTATCTTACAAAGTTTCCGCGATTGTATGATTACGTTCATAGCTTTGCTTGTTGAGATTGTATGACTTGGTCATATGTTTAACCGCCGTATGAAAGTTTGGTAATAGTTTTCTTTTTAAAATTCCTAGAACCTGATACCGGCACATTTGATTTTAGACGAGAATTGCATCGACGGTGGCTGGCTGGATGCGGCAGAGAAAAATTAAAAGCCTTTTCTATTATTATAAGGCCCAATAATTTGATAAGATTCCGGCCTAAAAGCCCAAATATACAAGCGACGTAGTTTAACTTTAATGGCCACAAATCTATTTTATTAAAGCTGAAGTACACTTTAAAGTTGTTTGGAAACAAAGTTAATATTATATTAAAAATTATGTTTGGAAACAAGGATATTTATTCTATTAAATTATGTTTAGAAACAGGGATATACATTCCATTAAATTGCTGGATTAATATTTATATTTATTTTAGATTAAACATATCATTTAATAACAAAAAATATTCGCTGCACATAAATTAATTCCAAATACGCATAATATTTAATATCTCATCTTGATATCGAAGCTACTATAATATATACATATCATAAAAATCTGCCTATTAAATATAAAATAATATATCATCTTGATCAAAGGTAGTATAAGTTTCACCCGTTAATTTTTTATTTTTTAAAATGTATACATATCATGAAAACAAAGACCCGTCCAGTCGGACGGGTTAAGATCTAGTAAATTTTTAAAGGGGAAGAGGACGCGATCGATGCGAAGAGAATGAAGAAAGAGCTGCAAAAGCGAGAAAGCTAGCTCTAGCGTGAACAAGTAAAGAAGAAGAGGGAGATAGAAAGAGGAATGGGTACTCCGTGGTACTTCGTCGCACTACTTCTCACTATTCTTACTAGCTCCCAGGTTCCAATTCATTCCCCTCAATTCTTTACGCGTCTCTGCTATTTATGATTCGAATCTGGCTGATCTGTAACTACAGCTATATATCGCTGCTGTTATTGTCGCCTAATCTATATGATCGTACATTCGCGAGTGATTTGATTGTATCTCTGTTGATTCGAACACAAGATTTATTTATGAAGATTTGCATAATTGATTAGTTCAGTGATAAAATGTGTTGTCACTGATAAAAGCTTACTTATGTTTAAGATAGAATATTTAAGAGAATTAGCTTAACAGATTTGATTAAATGAGAGCTATCTCGATTGTGCCGCAGGGAATTCTAACAACACTTTCTCAGAGTGATGAAGGAGGTTATAACTACGATTACGCTACTGTTCCCTTTCTTGCCGAAGTTTTTAAGGTTGCTCTCTCAAAACCCATTTCTCCCTTTGCATCTCTTACTTTTAGCTTCTCAGTTTCTTTCAACTTTTTTTTTGTTCTTGCAGCTGATCATTTCTGGTTTATTTCTATGGAGAGAGACGCGGACAGCAACTGCAAAGATTACTAAGGATTGGAGGAGCGTTCGCTTATTTGTTATTCCTTCTATTATATATCTCATCCATAACAATGTCCAGTTTGCTACGCTGACTTATGTGGACACATCCACTTATCAGATCATGGGTAATCTCAAGATCGTCACCACTGCCATTCTCTTTAGGTCTCTGCCTAGATTCATCTACTTTCTCTGTCCTCTATCCTTTTTTCCCCCAAAGAGAAATAGGAACTAATTGTATTTGCCTTGTAGGTTATTTTTGAAGAGGAAATTATCAAACCTTCAGTGGATGGCTATTGGTCTTTTAGCTGTTGGAACTACCACCAGCCAGGTGATGCTCCATACTACTCATTATGCTTCCCAACATATTCCTCATCTTAGCTGTTTTATTAGTTCAGAATGATTTATACTATCCAGTTTGTCTTGTTGTTTTCAGGTTAAGGGCTGTGGAGAAGCTTCCTGTGATTCCCTATTCACAGCACCAATACAAGGCTATTTGTTTGGCATTCTCTCAGCCGCTTTGTCCGCACTAGCCGGAATCTACACAGAGTTTCTGATGAAGAGAAACAATGACAGCTTATACTGGCAAAACTTGCAGTTGTATACGTAGGTATCTCTTTCTTCTTCTTCACATCAGCAACACTTTCTCATACCTTTTATTGGGTGGGAAATGTCATTCTTGTTTTCTCTACTTGTTATTACCAGGTTTGGTTCGCTTTTCAACGTTGCTCGGCTTATAGCAGATGATTTCAGACTCGGGTTTGAAAAGGGTCCTTGGTGGCAACGTATCTTTGATGGCTATAGCATCACCACTTGGTTGGTTGTTCTGAATCTCGGTTCCACCGGTTTACTCGTCTCGTGGTTGATGAAGTATGCTGACAATATCGTTAAGGTAAATATATCAAAACTTGTATCGAGCATAAGAGTTAGAGTAAAAGAACCACTTCTTAAACAACTCACTTCAACATTTTCTTCTACTAGGTTTATTCTACTTCGATGGCGATGCTACTTACTATGGTAGCATCCATATACCTCTTCAGCTTCAAACCAACGGTCCAGGTTCGTTTGCAAATGATTCGTATCTCATATCTTCCTTCACGTATAATGTGTTTTGCCTAATTGCTGTGTCTTCACAATGCAGCTTTTCTTGGGTATCATCATATGCATCATGTCACTTCACATGTACTTTGCTCCTCCACAAACGCTGGTGGACTTGCCCGTCGTCACAAACGAGTCACATCCCAAAACCTTAAAGCAAGTTGTCATAGAAGAAAAGACAGATTCTTGATTCAAATGAACGAAATGGTTTATTATTACAAAACAATGGACCATCTATCAAGATGGTCTTATAATTTTACGTTTTAGTAAATGATGTTCGTCTAGCTTCACCTTCTTGGTAAATGACTACTTTTGAAACAGTGATCTTACTATAGTAGCACCTGCGCCACGGTTAAATTTTACCTTTGTGGTCTTATTATCTATTTGTTTGTGAAGGGTTTTTTCTAGGAGAACTATTTTGTATCATCAAATTTCCACTAAACTATAATCCTGTGCAAGATTCTTTTGAATTGAAAGTTGCAACCTTATTTATTTCCGAAATAATCTGAATATCTTAATTATCTATAGATCATGGTTTTGATCGGTTAAGGTTAACCAAAGAATTTGAAACTGACTAAACAAAAAATATTATTAGAGATAAAATTTGATGAATTCCACAAATGCCGTGCGAGAACATTGATAGGCCTAAGGCAATTTTGTTAAATAGGTATTTATAAGTTGTATTTAAATGATACAATTTTTACAAATAGATAAAATCTAAATACTAATCAAATTTCTTAAATAAATATTTTCCTTAAATACAGTATAATTCTGAATTAAAAAAAATATAAATCATAGAAGAATAAAGTATACAAACAAAGTTTGAAAGACCGAGCTTAAATAATACTATTAAAATTATTAGAAATTTAGATAAGATAACAAAATTAAATATAAATATAAACTCATATATGCAAAACTGAGATATGTGAGGGGTGGGCGCTGAGGCAATTGCCTTATTCCTTTGCATGTAAGCACGGCTCTGACACAATACCGCATGGGAGGATAGCACAGAATCGTTTTTGACTGAGTTTGATTATGTATTGCATAAGTAGTTTCTTTAACAATGGAAGTTATTGTTGTTGGTTCTGCCACTTTGACAATAAGTCAGAATCGTTTTAGAATGGTGAATGTCTAGCTCATGTTTTGCTTAAGAAGTTGATCATGCTACACATGAGAAGGTTAAGTTTAGCTTCCCTTAACTGGATCAAGTATAAGAGAGCATAATATATCTATTAATAAAACTTATATACACAATACTAATGTTTTTGCGAATATTATTATTAATGTCAAATAAATACAAATTATGTTTATATGTAAACTTTAANGAATGGTGAATGTCTAGCTCATGTTTTGCTTAAGAAGTTGATCATGCTACACATGAGAAGGTCAAGTTTAGCTTCCCTTAACTGGATCAGGTATAAGAGAGCATAATATATTTTGTAATAAAACTTATATACACAATACTAATGTTTTGCGAATATTATTATTAATATGAAATAAATACAAATTATGTTTATATATAAACATTAATAAAATTATATAAAATATAAGCAAAAATTAATAAAAATATAAGTAAAATTTATTTAAAAAATAAGTAATATTTTTTTTTAAATGTGAGGTTTTGTATTAAAAATTGATTTTAATGAATTAATTATGATTGACTAAAGTCAAAATGTTGGTAATAATATTAAGAAATAATGCTATACAATTAACTTCATAAAAATATCTTTAATAATTATTAATAGTTTTGAATTAATTTAAAAAATTTGTGATACTTTATTCACGTGAATTAGACTAAACATAATTATGCTTCTAAGTGTCTTTTGTAGCTTTTTTGGGGACTTATAGAAATTTGCTTCTTAGCAGCTTGAGATTCAAGTTTACTTGCACCACTTTGCCATTTCATTGAAATGAATTCACATTCTTGTCAAAAAAAGTTATGCATGATATCACGTTTCATTATGCATGGCAATATTTGTTTGAAAGATTTACTTCTATATGCTATCTTTACATATTATGTAGAAAAATATTGTAATTAACTAAAAGTTTATTTGTTTTATCTATTGGCTTTCATAAGAAAATGAACAACCATGGTGTACCTTCTCCTCCTCCTCGTAAACGAGTTGAGAGAATGAGTTCGGCACTCCGAATTGCGGTCTCCAAATTGGTAGTTGAAATATCTGCAGGAGCCATCAAGAAACTTTCTTCGAAGCAGATGGCTGGACTGTATGGGTATGCCTTTGGTACCTGCATTACAAGGCAAGAAGTTATAAATTATGTAACCAGACGTATGACGACCACCGAAGCGACTGTTGTCCTCGTATTCAACCATTTTTGGCATTTTTGCCACCAGCTGCACGGAAAATGTATTTGACTAAGACATCAGTCGCTCGTGAGGAGGAGATCGAAGAAGAACATCAACGAGACCTGTACCAAATGGGATCAAGTCGTCATAACGCTAGCACAAAGTGGAATCAAAACAAAATAATATTCGGAAGTGATCATTTGTGTCTTGTGTTTTGTCTGTGTTCTATGACCCTTGTTGGTTTTATCTTTCGGAGTTAAATACTTCATCTGTTTCATAATAGATGAAGTTTTGGCTCTTTGACACATATTAAAAAAATTACCTTTTTAATTAAGTTTAATAAAAATATAATTAAAAATTAATTTATTTAATTAAAAAAAGAAATATTAATAACACAATTGGCTACACAGCTTTTAATAAAATTAAAGTCACCTAAATATGTCAAAATATCATCTATTGTGAAACAAAAATAAGCATCTAAAACATCATCTATGCTGAAACAAAGGGAGTAATGTTTTCTTTTGGTAAGTAAACAATCAAATGCGCTTAATAATGTGCGTTCACTTGTATTTTTTTTTCTTGTGTTTAATTAATAATGTGTGCTTAAATTGTGTTTAGTTATCCTGTTATGTTTTTGTTTAATTAATATAATGATGTTTATGAGTATTATGATTTTTGTTTTTCTAACAACTGCACAAGAAGGTTTGAAACTGGAAGCATTTATATATTGGGCCATTATTCATTGGACTTACTATATGGCCCATTAACTCTCCAACTTAATAATCAAACATGCGTCCTCTCTTCCAATCTTTCACCCAAACCCCCACACAGAAAGAGGGCAAAATCTCGAGAGAGTCANAAATTACATAAAATATAAGGAAAAATTAATAAAAATATAAGTAAAAATTATTTAAAAAATAAGTAATTATTTTTTTTTAAATGTGAGGTTTTGTATTAAAAATTGATTTTAATGAATTAATTATGGTTGACTAAAGTCAAAATGTTGGTAATAATATTAAGAAATAGTGCTATACAATTAACTTCATAAAAATATCTTTAATAATTATTAATAGTTTTGAATTAATTTAAAAAATATGTGATACTTTATTCACGTGAATTAGACTAAACATAATTATGCTTCTAAGTGTCTTTTTGTAGCTTTTTTGGGGACTTTTAGATAGAAATTTGCTTCTTAGCAGCTTGAGATTCAAGTTTACTTGCACCACTTTGCCATTTCATTGAAATGAATTCACATTCTTGTCATTATGCATGGCAATATTTGTTTGAAAGATTTACTTCTATATGCCATCTTTACATATTATGTAGAAAAATATTGTACTTAACTAAAAGTTTATTTGTTTTATCTATTGGCTTTCATAAGAAAATGAACAACCATGGTGTACCTTCTCCTCCTCGTAAACGAGTTGAGAGAATGAGTTCGGCACTCCGAATTGCGGTCTCCAAATTGGTAGTAGAAATATCTGCAGGAGCCATCAAGCAACTCTCTTCGAATCAGATGGCTGGACTGTATGGGTATGCCTTTGGTACCTGCATGACAAAACAAGAAGTTATAAATTATGTAACCAGATGTATGACGACCACCGAAGCGACTGTTGTCCTCGTATTCAACCATTTCTTGGCATTTTTGCCACCAGCTGCACGGAAAATGTATTTAACTGAGACATCAACCGCTCATGAGGAGGAGGTCGAGAAAGAACGTCAACGAGACATGTACCAAATGGGATCAAGTCATCAAAATGCTAGCACAAGTGGAATCGAAACAAAATAATATTCGGAAGTAATCATATGTGTCTTGTGTTTTATCTGTGTGCTATGACCTTTGTTGGTTTTATCTTTCGGAGTTAAATAATGTTTTCTTTTTGATAAGTAAACAATCAAATGCGCTTAATAATGTGCGTTCACTTGTATTTTTTTCTTATGTTTTAATAGTATTGATGTGTGCTTACTTGTGTTTAATTATCCTGTTATGTTTTTGTTTAATTAATATAATGATGTTTATGATCTAGCATTATGATTTTTGTTTTTCTAACAACTGCACAAGAAGGTTTGATACTGGAAGCATTTATATATTGGGCCATTATTATGATATACATTGGACTTATCTTATGGCCCATTAACACTCCAACATAATAATCAAACATCTGCGTTTCTCTCCCAATCTCTCACCCAAACCCCCCACACAGAAAGAGGGCAAAATCGCGATGGCCTCCGGCAAAGACTCCGACCGTACCCTAGGGTACATGACCCGAAAGGACACCGAAGTCAAGCTCCCACGCCCCACCCGGGTCAAAAACAAAACCCCCGCTCCCGTCCAAATCACCGCCGAGCAGATCCTACGAGAAGCCCGAGAGCGTCAAGAAGCCGAGATCCGCCCTCCGAAACAAAAAATCACCGACTCAACCGAGCTCTCCGACTACCGCCTCCGCCGCCGGAAGGAGTTCGAGGACAAGATCCGCCGCGCTCGATGGAACATCCAGGTCTGGATGAAGTACGCCCAGTGGGAGGAGTCCCAGAAGGACTACGCGCGGGCGCGGAGCGTGTGGGAACGCGCCATCGAAGGCGATTACCGTAACCACACGCTTTGGCTAAAGTACGCCGAGTTCGAGATGAAGAACAAGTTCGTCAACAGCGCGAGGAACGTGTGGGATCGCGCCGTCACGCTCCTCCCGCGCGTGGACCAGCTCTGGTACAAGTACATTCACATGGAGGAGATGTTAGGAAACGTGGCGGGAGCTAGGCAGATATTTGAACGGTGGATGCAGTGGTCTCCTGATCAGCAAGGATGGCTTTCTTTTATTAAATTCGAGCTTAGGTATAACGAGATCGAACGGGCGAGATCGATTTACGAGAGGTTTGTTCTTTGTCATCCGAAGGTTTCCGCTTATATACGGTTTGCTAAGTTCGAGATGAAGGGAGGTGAGGTGGCACGCGCGAGGGGGGTGTACGAACGCGCCACGGAGAAGCT
>OVBX01002558.1:0-19807 GCA_900406325.1 Erucastrum elatum | reverse complement strand
AATAACACTGAAAAGTAATGGTCATTTTATAAGTGTACTTCTCTTTTAATAATAGAGATAACTTAATTAGTTAAATCAGAATATTTTGCAATGACAGTGATCTGAAAAAGTCTAAATTATTTCCTTTCCTAATCCATCGTACAAGTTTTAAAAACGAGGAAAACATAAAAAGAACTAACGCATTTTGTTATTTTCCAAAGAGAAAAGAAAAAAACTAACGCATTTTGTAAATCATTCAAAAGAACAGAGCACATCACACATACACATCTCTTCGTTACTCTTACCTAACATGCTAACACATGCTCAAAGCCTGATGACAAGTAACAGGAGAACTATATGCATCGTATTTACTCAACAAATGGCACATAGAGAAAATGGCATGTGGATAGATTAAATACCACACGTTTCGTATACTAATATCTGAACTACACAAGTGTATTGTGCTATGGACATCATTTTAAAAAAAAAGACTGGAAGCGATTCTCTATTATTTTAGAGAGAAAATGCACACAAGTAATAAGCTACTACACAAAACAAATGTAAAGTAAAGAGCACCCACAATTTACCTTTTACGCATGATATCTCGTTTGTTTATTTTTATGAATGTATTATTGTGTGTAGCTTGAACGCTTAAAATTGATCAAAAACACCTTTAATAATTTAGAAATGACCTCAACTGTTTTCTTTCAAGCGTGTACTCATTTACCAACCAACATTTTGTAGGAAGGGCAATATAATTTATTGATTTTAAATAAAAATTATAATATAAGAATACAAAACTTTTGACAAACAAATTATATATATATATATATATATATATATATCGTCAATATTTTCTGTTTACAAATACTAATAAATTTCTGCTCAAATAATTATTTATTTCAATTTTATAATTTACCATTACTAACTAATAAAAATGCATATAATTTAAATATACATACGTATATATTAAAGAAGTCCTTAAAAAGTACTATATTTTAAACGAAGAAAAAGAAAAATTCATTATTACTAAAAAAGAATTGTACAAAAAGTTAGGCCTCTATAATTGAAAGTCTTAAATCAAATCTCTGATTTTGTCAACAAGTATAATAATAAGAAGGACGGGGGCCATACTGGGGGCGCTCTAAAGTCTGAAAGAGCCATTAATCTCAATCTCCTCCATATAGTAGTTGAAATCTGTGCCCTCAACTCAAGTGTCCTCACCTTCACCTCCCCTTCTCTCATTTTCTTCTCATTTCATCATCCTCTGCTCTCTCTCTACTGCTCCCATCCCCCTCTCTTTAATTTCAGACCCACGATTTATACCATTTGCGATTTCTCGAATCGAACACCAAATGAGGAAAGATCAGTAGCATTCTTCTTCTTACCTCTTTTCACTCTTTGACGGTAAGCTTCTTTACCTCTCCAATTTTCAGATTCGTACCCTTTTGGATGTAGAATTAGGGTTTCTAGTTGTAGAATTAGGGTTTCCAGGGAAGAATGTTGCTTAAAGGTTCTACCTTTTCATGAATTGAGGTTTCATGTTATTTAATTTACCATTATCCTTGACGACCCTTAACTCAAAATTTTCGTTTTGTTCATCTCAAATTGCTCGTTTTTTTTTTAAAATGTTTTTTTTTTTTAGTTTGCCTCTTTCTGGGATTTAGTTTAAAGCTTTTGAATTAGTTCAAAGTTTCATGCTTTCTCTGTGAGTCACATGTTCCTTTTTTTTAGCTCATTTAAAGTCTCTCTCTTTCTCTTGCAGCCATCACTTGTCTTGTAGCCAAAGCCAATAATTCTGATAAACGTCAACAGGTTGGTGAGATTTTCAAAACTCTCTCTCTCTATTGTGTTCGGTTTACGAAAACCACATCTATCTGATTCCGTCATTTGTTTTGTTTGTTTGTGTCTGATTAGAGAAAAAAAAACGAATGATCTTTCAATTTATGAATATTGTAGTATGGCAGATGGCTCGTGAGTTATAGTTAGTTTAACTTTCTATCTTATTATGAATCTAGTGGACGAGAATTTGAGTTAGAGTCTGTTTTTGGTTACTTATTTATTAATTAGTTTCGTCTCTTAGCTCTGATCATCTCATCTTCACAGATCAAATTTTGGTTAGTGAGTCAAGTTTCATAAACTCTGTTTCTGTTTTCATCTGTGGGATTGTAGATTTTCTGAAGCTCTAGAAATGGGATGCTTTGCATCAAGGCCCAAGGACTCTGGTGGAAACAGAAGAAAGCCTACGAGCATTGGGGACGTTTCAGTATATGTGCCCGGGTTTAGGATACCTAAGCCTGTGGAGTTTTCTCAGTCACTGGGTGATCAATTGCCCAAGACTCTTGTTGAGCGGTTAACAGCTTTGAGGACGCGGATAGTTGTGATGGCGAACCAAGAAGGACCGACAATAACAAGAACCAGGAGGAAGACACAACATGGTATGTGATATGAGAATGTCCTTGTGTGATTCATTTCTCTTTTTTCCTTCTTCAAACTGATGGAATCGTTTCTTGCAGGAGGTTCAACACTCGCAGATCTCCATCAAGCTTTGGAAGATTATCTACCTGTTTTACTAGGATTAACTAAAGATGGTAAAACAAACACCATTTATGTACTACAGAACCGATATTTTTCTGGTTCCATATATTCTTACATGCATTTTTTTTTGGTTTTGTTTCAGGTAGCCAATTACAGTTCAAAGTGCAGTTTAACTGGATAAATCAGGAGGATGAGCAAGAGGTGTGGTAATCAAAACAGTTTATCTTTAACTGTGCTGTTTTGTTCTTAAAATATTGACTTTTTACGTTGAAGGTTGTTTGAGTATATGACGAGATTTTTTACCTTAAACCAGGAAACAGCCATGTCCAACGTTTGGTATGAAGTATTATCGGTTTTGCATCTAATGGCAATGCTACAAATGTCACAAGCCAATTTGCTACTGCTTCCTAGAGGTTCCACTGACGGCTACCATCCAAAAGTATCAGAAGGTAGTTTCTCGTTAGATTCCGCTTCCTCTTCACATTTTCTTGGAATGAAAACTCATAAGCACCAAATTGTTCTACAGAAATGAATTTGTTAGATGTGTTTTGAGTTCTCTTTAGTCATCCAACAATGGATTAGAGGGTTAACTGTATGCATTTCTTTTTGCAATCTTATTATAGAAAACAGACGAGCTTCAATTGATATCTTCTTGAAGGCAGCTGGATACCTGGACTGTGCTGTCAAGCATGTCCTCCCTCAGCTTTCAGCCGAGCAAAGGTTCATATACGATAAAGTTTCTAGTGTCAACCGTTATAATTGTTGATCTTACTGAACAACCTTATTGACATGGCCTCTTTTGTGTGTTTCTCCTGTTCTGCAGGAGAAGTTTACCTGTTGACCTAGCCGAAGGAGCTCTACGGGCTCTTTGCTTGCAAGCATTAGGCCAGGTAGAACCTTGGGATATATACTACCTATGATGTGCTACATGTGTTTCCTAGTATATTTGTAAACAATTATTTTCGTTAGCCTAGTTTTGGAGTATTTTGATAACATTTTCAGATCTCTTTCTAAGGTCTAAATCTTTGCGTTTCTGATTTAGGGTGTTGATATCCAACTTGGTATTGCGATTGATAGCTCAAAAGCCACTCTCGCAGTGAAGCGAAGACTTTCATGCGAAATGGTGAAATACTGGCAGCAGGTAATCCTTTACCCCATCAAATTTGTTTTCTTGTATAACCTCTTTGTCTGTTAGTGCATTATAATAGTGAAACGGGATGCTACATAGATTAGTTGGTGTTAATGGGAGTAGTGTGTATCATCCACTTAAATTAATGGGGAAATAGTCAATAAGCAAAATGAAAGAACAAAAAAGTGGTCATATCACTATCTCGAAAGTGTCACACTAACTTGTGGCGGCTGATCACACCCATGTTTGAGGGGGGAAATAGAATTATAAGACTACAGTTGCTTACTGATTCATTCTATATCGCTCTTATCTACTGAAAAAGAGAGAAGGCCATCTAGAAGAAAGCTTTAATTATTACTTTTGCCCCTCTTTTCGAAGAGGCTAATGGAAGAGTTGATAAGTTTTCTTTTGTATTTTCCGGTTGTAAAGTTAATGATGCGATACTCGGATTGAAATCTATCTAACACTTCTTTTATGAACATTGATCAGGCACAGGATAACTTAATGAATCTTCCATTAGCAAATGCCTGGGGAGAAAAGCATATGCTCTTTGTTAAGTGGAAATATGTTGAAGCTAAGGTACTGTTTGGACATCATTAGATCTTTACACGGACATGAATTGAGGAACTCTAATTATCTGTACAAGGCTTCATGTTTGTCTTCTATTTCCATTTGTCACTAATACACTTGGTTTCTCTGTGCATTGGTAAATTACCAGGCTGCAGCATACTACTACCATGGCTTGATTCTTGATGAAGGAAACACAGAGAAATCACATGGGATGGCGGTCGCTGCCTTACAAGCTGCAGATGAGTGCTTCAAAGAAAGTAAGAAAGCAAGTGAGGCATTCAATGCATCTTCACCCACGTCAAGGTAACTCTATCTCATGTGCCTTTTGTAGTTGGATAACCTGTATCTATCTGTCAACGTGTCGGTCGTTAAGATACCCATCAACGTTTTTTTCAGGACTCCCCCGCTTTTCGGGACAATGAAGTATCTATCAGAGAAAATACCGAAAGAAACTTCAAGTAAAGTCAGGATAAACCGCGATCTATACTCATATGAGAAGTGAGTTTCAGCTTGACATAACGCTTAGTTTCCTCTTGTTTCTCTTGATGTTATATGCTCATTTGGTGTTCGTTTATGCTGAATTATATAGAATCATGGAGACGGCGCCAACTCTTCCTGATTTTGCATTGGCATTGAAACCTGATGAGTACCAACTACCTTCTGTAGATGCATCATGGTCCGAAGACGGGACAAAAAACTCATCAAATCACATTACAGGCAACCAAAGATAGATCAGTGGATAGAATGAATACCTTATAGAGTAAGCCAGTGGCTGCCATAGAAATACAAATGGTATAAGCTCTATCAATTACCTATGATTCTCCAAATGTTGATAATATATGTAAGAAAAGCTCCCTTTGTGTGCAAACTTCCCAATTGGATTTGTAAAAGTTTCCAGAAAAAATCAAGGGAACATGTTGTTTGTATTCTATACGTTTGTTTAGTGCAATAAAATCACATTCTTTCTGCAAAATGCTTGGTTCTGTTTTTGTTGGTTTTCCCTTAGACAAATCAAAAATGGGTCTCATCCATAGAGAAGCAACAATCATGTATATATTATGTAATTAAAAACCTATGTACACATGCATATTATAAAGTTGGATAGGAGGAGAGTATCTGCATAGATCTTTGTCCACAGGGACCACAACTTAACTTGCCTATAAGGCATCCATCACGAAGTGAACTTTTGTTGCCCTATACCTTTTTATGTTAATTTCACATGTATCCCAAGAAAAGCAAAAAATGTGTAAAATGTGATTTTGCTTGTAACAAATATATTCTTTTCTGTTAGCTGTACACTTAGCTTTCCCAACTTTTATTTCTAAAGAATAATCTTCTCCCCCTTCTTTCTCCTTCTACTCTGTCTCCTTCCACAGCATATATTCGTTATCCTTAATGTATCCTATAAATACATTGTGATTATCACCTTGTTTCATCAAACTACTTCATCTCATTCATTTTAATCTTATTGAGTAAGGTTTGAATCTTTCTTGCTGTTTCTGTAACAAAAACAAAACATGGCTTCTGCTTCATCTCCAGCTATGCTACAAAGAGCAGATTCTATCGCAGACAAAATGCCCGATGCACTGAAACAAAGCCGGTACCATATGAAGAGATGTTTTGCCAGGTTTTTTAAAAATTTCAACATCACACTTCTGACTAATTTCTTTCTCTTTGCTACGTTTTGATTAGTTTCTCTCTTTGCTATGTTTCAGCTTTGTTAAAGGAGGAAAGAAGCTAATGAAACGTGAGAATCTGATGAATGAGATAGAGAAATGCATAGAGGATAGTCTTGAACGTAAGAAGATCATGGACGGGCTGTTTGGTTACATTCTCAGTTGTACTCAGGTAGTAAGACGTAGATGATATTTATTACATTTTGCAATTAAGACACGGTTTAAAGAAGTTACAAGTACATCTGTTTTAACAACTCAGGAAGCAGCAGTGATTCCACCATTTGTTGCATTAGCCGCGAGACCAAACCCTGGTTTCTGGGAGTATGTTAAGGTCAACTCTGGAGATTTGACAGTGGATGAAATCACAGCCACGGATTACTTGAAGCTAAAGGAATCTGTTTTCGATGAGTCATGGTTAGTAAGAGATTTACATGAGGCATGTAGAGTCATGAGTGTAATCTTTTTCTTCAAATGTTTTGTAGGGCTAAGGATGAAAATGCATTGGAGATAGACTTTGGAGCTATTGATTTCACAACTCCTCGCCTTACTCTCCCTACTTCGATTGGAAATGGAGCTGATTACATCTCTAAGTTTATATCTTCTAAGCTTGGAGGCAAATCTGATAAACTAGAACCATTGTTGAACTACTTGCTTAGCCTTAACCATCACGGAGAGGTAATGATTGGATCATTATTTGTTCTTTCCATATTCATTTGCTTTCTTCTGAAGTTATCTCACTCTTGGTGACTTGTCTCTGCAGAATCTCATGATCAATGAAGATCTCAACACGGTTACAAAGCTCCAAAAATCTCTGATGCTTGCTGTGAATGTAGTATCTACTTACCCTAAACACACGCCTTATGAAACTTTCTCACAAAGGTAAAAAAATAAACACAGCTCAAGATTCTTTTATCTTCCAAGGGGAACTGGAACAAGAATCTTATTCTTTCTTAGGTTGAAGGAAATGGGATTCGAGAAAGGTTGGGGAAACACATCAGAGAGAGTGAAAGAAACTATGGTTATGCTCTCACAAGTCCTTGAGGCACCAGACAGTGTGAAGCTAGATTTGCTCTTTAGCAGACTCCCCACAGTGTTCAACGTTGTTATATTCTCTGTCCATGGCTACTTCGGTCAGAAAGATGTGCTTGGATTACCAGATACAGGAGGCCAGGTACTTACATAAATAAGTCTAGTTAACAAGAGGAACCTTACTGGTTTAAATCTTAATGTATAATGGTCATACAGGTTGTTTACATTCTTGATCAAGTAAGAGCCTTGGAGGAAGAGCTGCTCATTAGAATTAACCAACAAGGTCTTGGATTCAAGCCTCAGATTCTTGTGGTGACCCGTTTAATACCTGAAGCAAGAGGAACAAAGTGTGATCAAGAGCTAGAAGCCATTGAAGGAACCAAACATTCTCATATCCTCAGGGTTCCTTTTGTTACAGAGAAAGGAGTCCTACGTCAATGGGTTTCCCGGTTTGATATCTACCCTTACCTTGAGAGATTTACTCAGGTAATAATGGTACATGTTTTCTTCTTATTTTCTCAACAACAAAAAGCAAACTAAAATCCTCTTGTTTACAGGATGCAACGAGCAAGATTCTCCAACGCTTTGATTGCAAGCCTGACCTTATCATAGGTAACTACACAGATGGGAACTTGGTTGCATCTCTAATGGCTACCAAACTAGGTGTCACTCAAGGAACCATTGCACATGCGTTAGAGAAGACAAAGTATGAAGATTCAGATGCAAAGTGGAAAGACTTAGATCCTAAATACCATTTCTCTTGCCAGTTCACAGCCGATTTAATCGCAATGAATGTCACTGACTTCATCATTACCAGCACATATCAAGAGATTGCTGGAAGGTTAGTTATTTCCTCATAACATTAAGATATTAAACATTAAGATCCAAACCCATAAAAACTATAACTTGTGCAGCAAGGAAAGGCCAGGACAGTATGAGAGTCACACTGCCTTCACAATGCCTGGACTATGTAGAGTTGTCTCTGGCATTGATGTG
Organism: Erucastrum elatum; assembly: GCA_900406325.1. Classification (NCBI taxonomy): domain Eukaryota; kingdom Viridiplantae; phylum Streptophyta; class Magnoliopsida; order Brassicales; family Brassicaceae; genus Erucastrum; species Erucastrum elatum. The sequence continues at coordinate 11,890 of OVBX01002558.1, read as the reverse complement.
TTTGATCCCAAGTTCAACATTGCTGCTCCTGGGGCAGATCAATCAGTGTACTTCCCTTACACAGAGACGCAAAAGAGATTGACCAAGTTTCATCCTTCAATACAAGAACTTCTTTACAATGAGAAAGACAATAACGAACACATGTAAATAGTACTCTCATTACAAATAACCAAACACCATATGATTCTTGAGTTTACCTAACTTGTAAGTTACGTTATGACTGTGTCTTGACAGGGGATATCTTTCGGAAAGAGAGAAACCCATCATCTTCTCAATGGCTAGACTTGACACAGTGAAGAACATAACAGGTTTGGTTGAATGGTATGGTAAAGACAAGAGGCTAAGAGAGATGGCTAACCTTGTAGTGGTTGCTGGATTCTTCGACATGTCCAAGTCCAATGACAGGGAAGAAAAAGCTGAGATCAAGAAGATGCATGATCTTATTGAGAAGTATAAACTCAAGGGGAGTTTCAGATGGATCGCTGCTCAAACCGATAGGTACAGAAACAGTGAGCTTTATAGGTGCATTGCTGATACAAAAGGAGTCTTTGTTCAACCTGCTTTGTATGAAGCTTTTGGTTTAACGGTTATTGAAGCCATGAACTGTGGACTACCAACTTTTGCTACGAACCAAGGTGGACCAGCTGAGATTATCGTTGATGGTGTCTCTGGTTTCCACATTGATCCAAACAATGGTGATGAATCTGTTGCTAGAATTGGAGATTTCTTCAGCAAGTGTGGCACAGATGGTTTGTACTGGGATACTATCTCTAAGGCTGCACTTAAACGAATCTACGAGTGGTAAGTAGAGATGAATCTTGCAAAGCAAGTCATATTACATTTGCTAATATTTAGGGTTTTGAATCGTTTGTGTAGCTACACATGGAAGATTTATGCAGAGAAGTTGTTGAAGATGGGAAGCATGTATGGGTTCTGGAGACAGGTGAATGAAGATCAAAAGAAAGCTAAGCAGAGATACATTGAGATGTTTTACAATCTCCAGTTCAAACCATTGGTGAGATTTTTTCTTAAAGAATCTGAAGCTTACTATTGATGATACCTAACAAAACTAACCTTTACAATGATTTCTTGTAGACCAAGAAAATGACAATCCCGGAAGATAAATCTCTGCCTCAGAGATTGGCTTCACTCCGTAACCTCCTTCCCAGGAAACCATCTCTTGGAGGAGGAAGTAAGCAGAAGGAAGTGAACGAAAGCGAAAAGATGAAACAGGAAAGTAAAGATGGTCAGGAACATAATGAGTCTAATGTTAGAGGAGAGGTGAGAGAGGGTTTGCTTGCAGCTGAGGCATCAGAGAAGATGAAGAAGGTTTTAGAAACTTCTGAAGAGGCACAGAGGCTAGAGAAGATGAAGATGCCATGCAGACTACAGCAGAACCAAGGAGTGTCGTCGGTTAGGAACTTGTTTTGGTCTGTTGTGGTTTGTCTCTACATTTTTTACGTTTTGAAGCAGAGGTTCTTTGGAACTTACTCGGTTCAAGAGGATTAAAAAGTCGGCCATGGATAGAAATATAAAGTCTAACAAAAAGCTGTAAATATATAATTAATGAAATTTACCATCGCTGTAAAGTTCTCGTTAATAGACATATGATCAATAATAAAAACTTTCTGATTACTATTTTTATGTAATTAATGTCATGGCTACCAGATTGGATAACTTTATATAACACGTGTACATACTGTCTGCATGTATTTAATTATGAAAATTTGTTGAACGTTATATTTGAATTAACTTCGTTTCGTAAGATAATAAATAATGCAATGAATCGGTCCATATGCTAATTAAATTGGTATAGCTAATATGGTGCAACGAAGGCAGAAAGTGTACGTGAAGTTTCACTTTATTCAAGGTCCGGTCCCAAAATAAGATGGGAAAAAATTATATCTAATTAATTGATCTTTTTCAAAATAATGTAAATAATTAAGGAATACAATAAGGAGCATATGAGTGGTAAATTAAAGACCAGAGTGATGATAATAAACAATATGTTGATAAATTTTCTTCCTACAGGATTATCTCATCAATAGCAATGGCTTGTTGCAAGACAAATTCATTACACTATCTTTAGTTCATCAATAGTTGTATTTACTTCACTTTTATAGCATCTATAATCTCCTCTCTCTCACGTTTCTATATGACTAAAAAAATCATCCTAATAATGAAAAGATAACAACACCAAGAAGGTAATTCTCAAACCAATTTTGATTTTGAGATATGTTTTTAATGATCAGGCTTTTGCATCAGCCTAATCAGGTTATTAATTAACTTCTTACTACTTTCTCCACCTACGCTTAATTTCTTTTTTTTTTCAATGAAATTTGAAGTATATTGTATTAAATTCACATTGTTCAAGTGCTCAAAGTCTCAACCATATTTCTTTCTTTAGCAATTTTGTATTTTCTATGTAAAACAAGTTTGACTTTTTGGATGTACGCTTCGAACTAGGAATGGGTTCGGAACTTCATTCAAAATAAAAAATATTTTGATGATACAAATAAGATAGGATGTATATATGATCTGGAGCCAAAGCATCGAACCAAACCCAGCCTGTATTTGATGGTTCAAATTAGGCCAAGAATAATTTCCAGAACCAAAAGACCAAAATAACTATTTTATTTATAATCCGTTAGATCTGCAAAGAAAAGAGAAATGAACCAAAATATGACCAAACATTCCAAACAAAAAAAATACTAGTAGAATATGACAATCAGTGTATCAAACTAATTATTACTCCTATGAAACATAGTATGAAATTTAGTACTTAGTAATTTTGGTTATATATTTGAAAGGGTCATTTAGCTTAATATACATAGAAAGAATAATAATTAGGTGGATGGTATAAATTCAAAAATATTTGCACCGATGTGCATGAGGGCGTGTGAAATTACTGAAACAACCACGAGACCATCTTCTTCAGCAATCATTGTGTTGGATTCCTAGCTTCTTAAGCAATCATTGTTTCTGTAATGAAGAATTGAGTTGGTTTCAATAATCAATCGAGTCATGCCTAATTGTATCCAAATAGCACAAATCCAGATTTTTTTAAGGCTCGTCCTAACAAAAACAGCAGAAAAACATCATACGGGTTATGGGAGGACTCTCACGCCTACAGGTTCTTCTCCTTTGAGAAAACATCATATGCTGTGTAGACTCGAACTCCCATAAAATCATTTCCTTTTTATTCAGATTAACATGAATGGTTTTAATAAATAAACTTCTGTGAGAGAACGAAGCTTTTGTTCAGAGGAGAGAGAGAGAGAATCATGAAATATAATTAAAAGAAAATATGATATGATATATCCAGCTATAGGTTCTGCAGGAAATATACTAGAAACAGGGGTATGAATGGGATTATGATATTGTCAACAGTGCATATGCTATTTACCTAAATAATGTTTGAAACGTAGACACTGAGTGCAATTGCCCTATTTGAAAAGAAGGAAATTCAGAATGGAACGGAACATGTTTAGGAAGGACGGACGAGATTTTTGCATATTCTTCCCAAACTTAGCTTTAACTAGTAGACATGATTATGCAAAGAATCTGTAAGAGTTGGTGTTTAAGGGATTAATATTCAAACAGACCAAATTGGAAAAGATTTTGAAAAACGTGTGATGTTGCTGAATAAAGATGGCGGTTTAAATCAGGTAACACATCAATATGATAGATATACTCATCTTATACAGAAAGGCATAATAAACTAGCACACTATTCACACATTCATTATATTCAGTAAATGGTTATCAATTTTGTTTGATAGAGAATTTGCTTTGTTTTCTTAAATTTAAATATACTTTTTAATGTTTTAATCCTTGTTCACAAATTTGTCTTAATACATCATTTCTCATTTAACCTTTCTAGATTATTAATTATTAATTTCTCTTATAAGAACTAGGAATTGTATCCGCGCGATGTCGCGCGGCAGCTTGTTTTATAAAAAAAATATGTTGTTAAATATCAATTGTAAACTATTTTTTTTTGCAGCTTTATTTGAAAGTTTATATTTTAAAATGAAGTTGTTTGAAGCAATGATACCACATAACTAATCATACACTACAACATCAGAATTAATCGGTTCCAAAATCAGAGAAAAAAAGAGTAAGCCAAAGTTAATTCTATCCTAATTAGTTTAGCTGCGGAAACACATGTTGTAAGGAATCGCAGTGACATGCTTTTTAGTTATATATATATAGACGAAAGAATTTTCTAGAACAGTTATCAGACGAAAAATGGATTTTAAACTCTATCCAATTATACTAAATCAAAGGACAAGTGCTTACGTATGATCCTAATTGTATTTTTTTCTTGAATATATAATAAACAATTTTTTTAAATGATTGAACTTTTAATTTTACTAACAATTAGAGTAGCGGAAAATTTTAGTGTCAGAAGTGTATAAACATAGACTATTTATAGATTTTGAAAAGTTCTCTTTGAAAAGTCACATATTTTCAATTTAAGTAGTCGCATCTTTTCATAAAGAAGAGACGCAACTTTTTAACGAACAGTCGCAATTTTTCACAACATTAAAGCTACTCGCATCTTTTCATAAAGAAGAGACGCAATTTTTTAACGAACAATCGTAATTTTTCACAACAATTAAGCTACATAAAAAACAATTTAAGTAGTCGCATTTTTTTGTAAAGAAGAGACGCAACTCTTTAACGAACAGTCACAATTTTTCACAACATTTAAGCTAGTCGCATCTTTTCATAAAGAAGAAACGCAATTTTTTAACGAACAATCGCAATTTTTCGCAACATTTAAGCTACATAGAAAAACACACATCCTTTCAATTTAATCAGTTGCAACTTTTAACGATGAAGAGACACAACCATTTAAGCAGTCGTGTCTTTTCGTAAAGAAAAGACACAACTATTTAGTGAACAATCACAATTTTTCACAAGATCCGAAAGACCTATAAAAACACAAATCCTTTCGAATTAATTGGGATTCCTATTATTAATAGATACAAAAAAATAGTTTTTTCAAAAGTAGGAAGTATCATGGAAATTTCTTTAATAATATCTGACCCCAAGTAAGAAGATTGAGAATTGTAAAATAGATAAAAGTTTAAAAGAACAGAAGAAGAAGATGAGATTAACACAAGCCCCAATAGAAAAGTTGATTTTTGTCATTATACGACCGCGAGAAAGTGGATAAAGTCTCCTCCTTTTAATCCAACCACCGTCGATTAACCCTCCCCGGTGACAAACCCATCTCTATCTCCCTTCCGGTAATAACAAAGAGAGTTAGTTGTGGACAGAAAGAGGAAGAAAGTTAGTTCGGTTCTTCACTCTCTCTCCTTGCCCCCAAGTATGGTGAGAGTTAGTACTTAGCAGTAATGGTAAAAGAGGAAGAGAGACTTTAAAACCCCTTCTCTCTCTTCATCTGTACACAAAAACCCCATTAAAAACCCAACAGTTACACAATTTGTAAAGGGTTAGGGAGAGAAAACATTAATGGCGGCTTTTGATGTGATTAAGCTTAGAGATAGATCAGCTCTATAGGGTGGCTCTAAAAAGAGACGTCTTTACGGCTTAAAAATCAATTATTTATTGCCTAAAAAAAAAAACTCTTTCACCTCCCGTAATCTTCGCCTCTGCATCTTTCTTTCCAGATTCTCTTCCGTTTCTCTTTTATTTTTCCTTTCTTTTAATCTCTCTCTCTCTTTTTTTTTTCTTTTGGTGGGTTTAGAAAAGTTCGAAACTTTATGTGTTGTTGTTCTCTTCTCTCTACTGGGTCTGCGTTAATGGCGACAGTGGTGTAAATGGACCATTAACACTATGTGGTTGGGTTGAAAACAGAGAGAGAGAGAAAAAAAGAAAAGTGTTTTTTTTTAGACATACTGTTTTACTCTTTCTCTTCTTTTGTCTCGACGTTTTGTAATAAATAAAAATATGAGTTTCGTCGGCGGCGTCGGTGGAAGTGGGAGTGGAGGAGACGGTGGTGGTAGTGGTAGCCAACATCACGATGGCACTGAAACTGATAGGAAAAAGAAACGTTACCATCGTCACACCGCTCAACAGATTCAACGCCTTGAATCGTAATTCCTTCTCTCTCTCTCTCTCTTGTTGTTTCTTTGTTTCAGACACTCTTATAATGGTTTTGAATCTTTTGCAGGAGTTTCAAGGAGTGTCCTCATCCAGATGATAAACAGAGGAACCAACTTAGCAGAGAATTGGGTTTGGCTCCAAGACAAATCAAGTTCTGGTTCCAGAACAGAAGAACTCAGCTTAAGGTTATGTGTCTTAATCTCTTTCTTTCTCTTTTGTGTGTTTAAAATGTTTGTCTGAATAAGATTTTGTTGTAATGTTTCTGTAGGCGCAACATGAGAGAGCAGATAACAATGCACTAAAGGCAGAGAACGACAAGATTCGTTGCGAGAACATAGCCATCAGAGAAGCTCTCAAGCATGCTATATGCCCGAACTGTGGAGGTCCTCCCGTTAGTGAAGACCCTTACTTCGATGAGCATAAGCTCCGCATTGAAAATGCACATCTTAGAGACGAGGTTTTGTTTTGCTTTGTTCAATTATGTTAATGATGATTCAATATTCTAAAATCTAATTCATTTTTTTTTTGCACAGCTTGAAAGAATGTCAACCGTTGCATCAAAGTACATGGGAAGACCAATCTCCTCTCACCTCTCAACGCTACATCCAATGCACATCTCACCATTGGATCTGTCCATGACTAGTTTGACTGGTCCTTCACTGGATTTTGATCTTCTTCCGGGAAGCTCTATGCATTCTCAGCCTAATAACTTGGCTACTGTATCAGACATGGACAAGCCTCTTATGAACGACATTGCGTTAACTGCAATGGAAGAGTTGCTTAGGCTTTGTAACACAAACGAACCTCTCTGGACTAGAGCAGATGGCGGTGGGAGAGATGTTCTCAATCTCGGAAGCTATGAGAATCTTTTTCCAAGATCAGGTAACCGAGGGAAGAACCATAACCTTAGAACAGAGGCGTCTAGGTCTTCTGGTATTGTCTTCATGAATGCTATGACACTTGTCGACATGTTCATGGATTGTGTAAGTAGCTGAAGCATCCATCCTCCTCCTCATGACACCATGGTGGCATCATTTTGAGATAATGTTTTTATCTTTTTTTTTTTTGTGTTTACAGGTCAAGTGGGGAGAGCTCTTTCCTTGTATAGTTGCATCATCTAAAACACTTGCAGTGGTTTCATCAGGAATGGGAGGTAGCCATGAGGGTGCATTGCATTTGGTAAAAAAAAACTGTTAGCACTCTTCTACTTCATTTGGATCTTAAGTTTCCTAATATGTAATAAGAACGTTGCTTGGTTTGTGTCAGATGTATGAAGAATTAGAAGTGCTTTCACCATTGGTAGCAACACGCGAGTTCTGCGAGCTACGCTACTGTCAGATGATTGAACAAGGAAGCTGGATAGTTGTAAATGTGTCATATCATCTTCCTCAGTTTGTGTCTCAATCTCACTCCTATAAGTTTCCTTCAGGATGCTTGATTCAGGACATGCCTAATGGATACTCCAAGGTTTTGTTCTTTTATTTCTGCTCTCTCTACTAACTTTATGTTTCATGTTAGTTAGCATCTCTCTCTCTATATATATTGATTTTGTTTTAACAGGTTACTTGGGTTGAACATGTTGAAACTGAAGAAAAAGAACCAACTCATGAGCTTTACAGAGAGATGATTCACCAAGGGATTGCTTTTGGAGCTGAACGTTGGGTGGCTACTCTACAGAGAATGTGTGAAAGATTTGCTTCTCTGTTGGCACCAGCAACTTCATGCCGTGATCTTGGTGGAGGTAAATGAATGTTCAAAGAACAAAATCGCTAGGCGGTAGTTAAGCGCTATATACTTTATATAGAGAATATAAATTTTAATTTCTTAGAAGATTTTTTTTAAACCAATTTGCCGCCTAGATCGATTTTTAGAATCACACGTTACTCTAATATAGTTTTTGAAAGCCCAATAAAACCTTGATGATCAACATTTTTTCAGTGATTCCATCACCGGAAGGGAAGAGAAGCATGATGAGACTTGCTCATAGAATGGTCAGCAACTACTGTTCAAGTGTCAGCAGATCTAACAACACTCACTCAACCGTTGTTGCTGAACTAAACGAAGTTGGAGTCCGTGTGACTGCACACAAGAGCCCTGAACCAAACGGCACTATCCTATCTGCAGCTACCACCTTCTGGCTCCCAAACTCTCCTCAAAACGTCTTCAACTTCCTCAAAGACGAAAGAACACGTCCTCAGGTAACAAACACAACACACAACTTCATAAAGTAAGAAAGAGTCATCCATCTTCTGTGTTCATGATAGTGTGATCTTTGGTGTTGTTTGGTGTATTAGTGGGATGTTCTTTCGAATAGAAACGCTGTGCAAGAAGTTGCTCACATTGCCAACGGATCACATCCTGGTTGCTGCATATCTGTTCTACGTGTAAAGCTTTACCTCTTTCTCAACATTTCTGCATGATTAATTCTTCGCTAATGAGATTTGTTTTATTTTTATTTTTGCTATTAGGCATCAAATGCATCACAGAGTAACATGTTGATTCTACAAGAAACCTCAATAGACTCATCAGGAGCACTAGTGGTGTACAGTCCAGTGGATTTATCAGCACTGAACATCGCAATGAGCGGTGATGATACTTCTTACATTCCCCTCTTGTCCTCAGGTTTCGCAATCTCACCAGATGGAAACCACAATAGTGAGCAAGGAGGAGGAGCCTCAACGTCAAGCGGTTTTGGTGGAGGAGGAGGGTCGTTGATAACAGTTGGGTTTCAGATAATGGTTAGCAACTTACCGTCGGCAAAACTTAATATGGAGTCGGTGGAAACGGTTAATAACTTGATTGGAACCACTGTGCATCAAATTAAAACGGGGTTGAGCAACTGTCTTAGTGGTTCAACTACAGCTTGATAGAATCATTAAAGGTTCTTTCTGCTTTCTTCTTTCTTCTTTCTGGGGGTCTCTTTCTCTTCAATGATGGAACAGAGGAGATAATTAAAGTTCTTCTTTGCCATCAATGCCAGAGAGAGAGAAGAAAGAACATTAACTCTGATTGTTCTACTCTGCTTCTGTTGGTGCTGTCTTGGACAAACCTCATTAAACAACCAGCTGGATTCTTCTTCCTTTATTATTTGGTTTTTTATAAAATTTGTTTTAATGGATTTTAGGTTTTTATTTAGTTATTTATCGTTTCGGTTAGAAACTAGAAGTCAAGAACGCACCATGCAACTGTGACTTTCTTTGTATGGTTCGGGCATTGACTTCTATTACAAAGTATTTTGTATTCTTACAGCTTTAAACTTTGTTCATTTCTCCATTAATTGGGTCTGTTTCGGGTTTAAATCTTCTCTCGTTGAACAAAGTGTGTGTGTGTTGGTTGATCTTTGAACGTGGTTATGGGTGTTGATAGAGAAAGAAAAAGAAGTTGGGTGATGGGCTGAAATCTGACAAAATTGATGACTTCTGGTTTGGTTCGCTTTGTTATTTATATGGAAACTCTCAACGTACAGACCAAAACCTATCTCTCCTCAGAGTAGTTTTTTTTTTGAGCAAATAATAGAGTAGTTATGATGATCGAACTTATGGTGAAGATTCATGTCACGTTCACGGTTGGACCAAAACAAAAACTTCGAAGTTCGAACGTGCGGTTTTGTTTTTCTGGATTTTCTTTCTTTTTTTTTCTTCTTATTATGGTTTCTATATGATCATTAATCAAAAACATATAAAANAATTTTTTTTTTTTTTTTTTTTTTTTTTTTGTAAACTGGCTTTCATTAATAATATAGAAATAAAATTTTACAAACTCATAAGCTAGTGTTTGAAGAGTAAAAGCCCAGAAAAGTTTAAAAACAGTAAGCCCATGAATCTAAGTAAAGAACTTTTTTGTAGTTGAGGTCCAAGAGAGAAGTTGAATTAATCGTCTTCCTCGTAGAAGTCAGTTTTGTTCGGTAGTGGTGATGATGAGAAGCGACGATCTACAATCTAGCAGTGGGGATGTCTATCCAGCGTTGCATCATCCTGGAACAGAGCCTAGGACTTGTGAATCTGAAGCTCTGTATCTTGTTTTGAATCTAGCGATCCAACAAAGAGAAAATGGTGTCAACAGATCGGAAAGTATTAGAATGGATCCGGGCATTTCTTTCGTTCCACAGCCAGTATAGGGTAGCTTGCCAGGAGAGAAGAATAAGGAGACGGTGAGCTTTGTCTTGAGGGAGTGATTGCATCTGGATGATTAAGTTGTTCCAGTCTCGATGAAGTGTGATCCGCGTGCGGGAAGTAGCTAGCGTCCAGAGAGCGAAGCTGAAGCCACAGTCGAAATACAGGTGGTTCCGCGATTCATCTTCCAGGTTACAAAGGAGACAAGTTGTCGAGACTTGAAGTCCCCATTGGATCATTCTATCTCTGGTCGGGCTTCTATTCAGTGTGACTAGCCAAGAGTGGAAAGTATGGCGAGGGATAGCATGTGGATACCATATCGCTTTAGTCCAAGAGCAAGATGCAATTTCACCTCTCAAGTAAGTGTAGACTTCTCCTGTACAGAACCTTGTACTAGTGTTTCCATCAATTTCCCACTCATAGTAATCTTCATTTTCAGTTAACTGGACAGTGGTTAGGAAAGCAATAACCTGCAACATTTCTTCTGATCGAGCAGGTGGCAAGCTCCAACGGTCATTACGGTATAGTGAAGCTATGGTGGCATTCAGTGGGATGCCGAGCCTTGAGTTGGATGATTCTCGGAGAGTTGAGATCAGCCCCTGAGGAGCCCAGTTATCTGACCAGAACCGAGCCGAGCGACCATTTTCCAACCGCAGCCTGATAAGTGGACCAACCTCACAGCGAAGTTTGATCAGTTTATTTACCAGCCAGGAGTTCGATTGACTTGGCTTCACAGTCCAATAATTATGAATAGTGCCATCAAGGATCACCTCTTTAAACCAAACTGCCCAGACAGAATCTTCTCTGAAAAATAGGATCCATATGAGACGCAAGCAGCAAGCTTTATTCCACATTAGTAAGTCCTTTACTCCCAGGCCCCCTTGATCTTTAGTTAGTGTGACTGTGTCCCAGGCTACCTTGGCCGAATGATGACCTTCCAAGCTCCCTTTCCAAAGGAAGAAACTACACATTGAGTTAATTTTATTTATGCAGGCTTTAGGGAGGAGGAAAGCAGAAGACCAGAAAGTAGTGATGCCAGAGATAACGGTTTTGATCAGTAGGAGCCGTCCTGAAAAGGAGAGAGACTTTACAGACCAAGCCGAGAAGCGAGCTTTCACTTGTTGGATCAGTGGCTGGCATTGAGTATATATTTTTTTTTCAAATGATTGTTTTAGATTGTTGGTTCAGTTTTGTATTTAATTGTGAACAAATTTTCCTTGTAGGGTTTGATGTATCAAAATATGTAGTAAATGTCTTTTCTACCTAAAAAAGGGTCCATGCCAATAAAGGATACTTGACGTTACGTTACGAGTCGAAGAGGACTAGGCTTCTTTTTTCCTCAATTATAGTTGAAACAAAAATGTATCAGATAATTATTCTCTATCTATTCAGAATTATTGAACTAATTATTACTCGAATTAGCTGGTTAAGGTCTTAGCTTCACCACGTCATAAATAAAAAGTGAAGGTGACATGAAATTGTATATTTTTGTAATAATTGACCTCTAACTTGTATATAATGTTTGCAAAATTAACTTCACCATTCTTTTAAACATACAGATTATTTTCATATCATGTATTATTTATTACATATTAAATAGGTGAAATTGTTTTCAAAATACTAAAAAACTAGGATATGATCCGCGCCTTGCGCGGGATGAAAAGAAAAATAAATACTTTTACGTAGATAATATTTAATATA
>OVBX01002557.1:0-19808 GCA_900406325.1 Erucastrum elatum | reverse complement strand
TTATACGGATATCACTGATTGATACAATAATATATTATTTTAAGGTTATATGAAATTAAAGTGTATATACATTTTTAATTATTTAGTCACAACTTATTGAATAGGTCCAAAAAACAAATATGCCATGGTAGATTCAAATAGGACTCTGTTTTAATAGATTAGATTTCAGGATTTTATTTGCTTGCTACTAAAATTTTTGTTCAATTATCATCCATATCCAGTTATTATATGGCAATAATTTTGGTTTAGTAAATTACACAACATGCCACATTTTTTGGCATTACCACAATACCACGTTAACTATACATTTTGAAAGTGTTCAAAAACAAGAAAATCAGTTTTCAGTTATTTCTTACTCTCTTTCAGAAACGATAAAAGAAAAACACATAAAAGAGGATCTATAAAACACAGCACACCAAATTCAAATTCATTAATCTATGAAATCGCTAGTGTATTAACCGGCAGTGGTACTTGAGAGGAAATCTTCCAAAATGGTACCAATAGTTTAACTTTCATTAGCCATTAGAAAATTAACATTTCAGCATGATAAAAATAAGAAATGGACAGGTCAACCAAAAATGTAAACTGAAAAATACATGATTATTTAGTCAAAAAAATACATGGTTAGTCTAGATATACTTTACGATAGGGTAAAAAAAAATTATATAATACTCCATACGTTTATATTGTAAGTAGTTTGTTTTGTTTCAAAATGTAAGTAGTTTCTGTACATCTAGATAATTTTTACATTTTTCATATTAGTATAGTCAATAAATAATATCAAATATTTTGTAACTGGTAGCAGTAATTAATTAAATACTACCTTTAAAAATATAATAATTTTTTTAATATTAGTGTTTTTAGTAGAAACTATTTACATTATGAAATAGATGGAGCAGTAAAAAAGAAATTCAAAGTGTGTTAGAGGAAGAAGAAAAATGTCATTAATCAAATGAGTGAAAGACGATAAAGTATAAACTAAAAGCGCGTGTGGTAGATTGAAAACTTAGGTCGAATCTCAATATGTCGTCGTCAGATACTAACCACAAAATATCTCAGCTCAATAAGTTTCATTATTTATCTGTTCTTTGATATCTTATAGTATTTGCTAATCGCTCAAATATATCAAAGCAAGTTACAAAAACAAATTTCATGTATGAAGGTACATCAACCTCGATTAATTTATGAAAAGTATATAAAATATATAAGAAGCTCATCCTTTTAATTTGCAGGAAGGCAGACATTTCTTCTTTGGTGCGATGTAAAAAAAATATCGATGTTTTTAAAATCGTTCTTGTTTTTCTTCTAATTTGCTTTTAGTATATAGTATCGTCGAAACACTATTGCTATAGTTATTGTGTTTAGGCATAACTAATCGGGAAAACAAAACAATTCATTTATCCTTGCAGATTAATTTAATCTTCATTCATAATACTATAGTTTTTGGGTTATAATATTAACAAATATACATTAAAAGTAGAGCCTCCGTGGTTCATATATGCAGAAGGAATATCTCGGATCCATTTTTGGTATCAGCGAATAAGGTGTTAATTTATTCAATCGCATCTACTAGAGAGCCTAACGTGGAATTAACATAACAACGCAGAGATAACTTACCTGTTAAATTTTTTTTTATTTGTTTACCGACCATCGAAACGTACTTCAAGAATTCTAACAAAAGATAATGCGAGGAACTCTCATAAGCATCAAATAACTCCAAAGTCCAAACTATTTACCAAATTTTACCACCAACCCATTTCAAAAACTTTAGAGATCCTTCAGTCAAACGTCATCAATATATCTAACATTCAAACCAATGGGCAGTACATACCGGCAGTGTTTTGCTTAAGAGCCGAGGTGGGCACTCGGTTTGGTTCTTTGTATTTGGATTCTAGAAACATGTCCATATAAAATCAGATGACATTTTAGTGTGATTTTGAATCTACTAATATAAAAAGTAGCAACTTATTATTATTTCTGCATTCTAAAATTAATGGCTAGAAATTTATGATTAATAAAGAAGTTGTGACTTGATTTACATCCTCTATATATTTTTGTTATAAATAGCGTCGATATTCACAATATTAAAAAGTTAATATGTTTATCGAATTCACACAGGTACATTATTATAATATAGTTTATTCTGTAATCGAAATACTGAAGATATTTTGGCTAAAATGGAGAAAACCTAAGCGTAATAAACCGAATGACAAGACACAATAGAGTTAATGGTCTTGTCTGGAAAAGTTCTTCAAAATAAAGAAGCTCACTGTAGTTAAGGTTGAAACTTCAAAAGCAATAAAAAAATACAAACTTCAAAGCTCAAGTCTCTATAATAAGCATGACTCGTCACGTGACTTCCTCTCCTTCGCAGGGACAGAGATAGGATGAGACAGAAAGAAACCAACAAAACCATACCCCAAAACCCAAGAAAAAGAGAAACAAGACTCTCTCTCACCCCTCTCTAACACCTCTCNTCTCTCTCTCTCTCTCTCTCTCTCTCTCTCTCTCTCTCTCTCTCTCTCTCTCTCTCTATTTAAGAGACTTCACTGTCTCTCTGAGTCTTTTAACGCAAAACAACTTTTGTGGGGGAGAGAAAGCGAGATAACACACACACAGAGATATACATCTTCAATAGTTAAGAGTTTTCTATATACAGAAGAAGTGTGTGCGAGAGAGAGAAGACAGATACAAAAAGTTTAACATCTTCCTCTCTCTCTCTTTCTAGGTGGCTTCTCTTTTTTCCTTTGGGTTTAGTGGTGGGGGTTCTCTCTATAAAACATTTTTGCAACTATATAAAAATAAAAATAAGAATAATCAGGTTTTATATAAAATAGCAAAAGAGATGCAACAGCACCTGATGCAGATGCAGCCCATGATGGCTGGTTACTACCCCAGCAATGTCACCTCTGATCATATCCAGCAGGTTTTCTTCTTCTCCTCCTTCCTCTAATACTTCTGCAGCTTATATTATATCATCTCCTTCATTATTATATATGTTTCTTTGAGATTTAAAAATAATATAACTGATGGAAACTGGCTTGGAAGAACTGGAGACACCCGTTCTTTTGTTCTCTCACGACATATTTAAAAATGATATCTTTTCTAATGGGTGTAACTAAACTGAAATTTCTGAGATTTAGGTTATTGGGTTCTTGTTTACATGTTTTTTTTCATAGATAAATTAGTTTTGGTTTATCTGTGTTGTAGTGTTTGGCTGTTAAGTGTTTTGATCTTCTGTATTGTGCATCTTCTTTTACCATGTCACTTGATGATGATTCAAGTTTTTTTTCTTGTCCATAAAGGTTCAGTATATTATTTTACATTTCGATCTTTTTTAATTAATAGGCCGGGTTAGACATAAATCACTAGTATAAACCGGAAGAGCTTGAAAATATTTGAGGCCTATACATGTCCAACGGTTGAAGAGATTCTCTCTACGAAAAAACAAGTCTAGGGTCCAGCTGTTTTAAGTTCTCGAAACATGTAATGAAATAATAATGTGTTCGAATCAGACAAATCTTGGGAACTGAAGATTGTTCACATTTCAAGCTTGTCTTGGTTTTCGGGTTCTGGAAGTTTCATTGATGGCAAAAACCACAAAGCCATTTATGTGAAATGTGGTGGTCCTGTTTAGATTGTTATCATTAGATTTAGATCTAATATGTATAAGCAGTCCAAGTGTTCCTTCTTTTCCTTACATGACCAGATATATAACTTTTGTGGTCCTAAACCTCATTTTTTTATGTGGTCCTCCTCAAAATCTTTTCGAAAGAAAATCTTTCATACAACTTTTGCTATGTTTCAACGTTTTTTGTCTTTGGATAGGTCTGGAATCTTAAGCACTGGGGTCTCCTTGAGTTTTTTATGTCTTTATTCATACAAAAGAAAAGATCAAATCTTTGTTTATAGATTCTGTTCGTACCATTATTGATTAATGAATGTTATGATGTTTTTAATGTGTAGTACTTGGACGAGAACAAGTCTTTGATTCTGAAGATAGTTGAGTCTCAAAACTCAGGAAAGCTCAGCGAGTGTGCCGAGTAAGAACAAACATATCTCCTTGATTTTTCACTTGTGTCTAGGATATGATAGTAAGCTAGGGTAAATCTTATGTTACAGGAATCAGGCAAGGCTTCAACGCAACCTGATGTACTTGGCTGCTATAGCAGATTCTCAGCCTCAGCCTCCAAATGTCCATAGCCAGGTAAACAGTTAAATCAGAAGAGTACTCAATTTTTTTGTATGATACTGAAACAGTTATTGGTATTGTCGGTAGTATGGATCTGCTGGTGGTGGGTTGATTCAAGGAGAAGGAGCTTCACACTATTTGCAGCAGCAACAGGCGACTCAACAGCAGCAGATGACTCAGCAGTCTCTTATGGCAGCTCGTTCTTCAATGATGTATGCTCAGCAGCAGCAGCAGCAGCCTTATGCAACGCTTCAGCATCAGCAGTTGCACCATAGCCAGCTTGGGATGAGCTCTAGCAGCGGAGGAGGAAGCAGCGGTCTCCATATCCTTCAGGGAGAGGCTGGTGGGTTTCATGAATTTGGCCGTGGGAAGCCGGAGATGGGGAGTGGTGAAGGGAGAGGAGGGAGCACAGGGGATGGTGGAGAAACGCTCTACTTGAAGTCATCAGATGATGGGAACTGAAAGAGCGTGGCACAAGTAAGTCCAGTGAAGCAGCAGTTGTAGTAGTAGTAGTAGTAGTAAGACTCTGAAGTTTGTGTGTTTTGGTTAGTTGCTTGTCGAAGAAGCAAAGAACTCGTATTTACGTTTTAGTGTTTTTTCTTTAATTTCTATGTTTGTTCCCTAAAAATATGAACTCTTACGTGGTGTGTACCATGCATATCTGCTCGCTACAAGTTGTATCGTAATCTTAGTAATGTTATTTCTTAGAACAATTCCTGTATCTACTCTTTCGCTTGAACAATAATTTCTAGAGATCATTGCTTTGTGACGTAATTTGAATTTGGTTCGGTTTAGTAGGTTGTGGTTGATGCGCGAAGACCGACTCTAACCAGTAATCACAACCTTTCATAATGACCAATTCTCTTATTTACAGATATAATGTTTTCTAACAACATATTCAAAGTTGAAATTACAGAAATCTAAACTCGCAAATGATTGAGAGATAGTAACGAACCATGGCTCGTATAAGCGACGATGTCTCTATTTATGACCTGGCTCAAAAGCATCTCAAAAACATTACTCGATTTTTGTTACGGCGGCAATTCTATAATGGTGTCGATTTTCACTCTAAATTCTACTGCATTTTAGATTGAAAATATAGTTTACGTAAAAATAAAATCATTACTCTATAAATAAGATGATAGTAATATTAAATGAGTTAAGTGTTTTACAGAATTTTATTTTGAAGTGTAAAAATGTAGCAGAGTTAAAATGCTCTAAATAGAGGATATGATAATCACCAAATCCTTATCACTTTCTCCTAGCTCACAATTTTCTTCCACAATTTCTAACGCTTTAGCCTAGTA
Source organism: Erucastrum elatum (assembly GCA_900406325.1). Taxonomy (NCBI): domain Eukaryota; kingdom Viridiplantae; phylum Streptophyta; class Magnoliopsida; order Brassicales; family Brassicaceae; genus Erucastrum; species Erucastrum elatum. The sequence goes on along the minus strand of OVBX01002557.1, from coordinate 14,309 downwards.
ATTGATATCATGCATAATTACATGTTTTTAATCTTAGATTCATGTACATTTTGAGCATTTAGACTTAGTATTAGATTCCTTTAGATCCATTTTGCATGCATTGGTCTTAATCAGGTGTTGGAACATCTTATGGTGTGATTTGAAGTATTTGGGAGCTTAAAGACCCAAAAAAAAGTCAAGAATGAAGTGATAGCCAAGACAAAGCAAATAAACTATGGATTTGGTCGAGTTGCACCCGGGTGATCATACCCAGGTAGAAGCACCCGCGTACCGGGACATGATCGAAGAAGAAGACACCCGGCCTGGAGCCACCCGGCCTCACGTACCCGCACGTCTTGAGACGAGGAAGATATCCGGCCGGTCACACCCGGGTCAGCATACCCGCGTACCAGGACGAAAAAGGTACCCAGTCAGTCACACCCGGCCTCACGTACCCGCACGTACCGGATCACACCCGGCCTCCCATACCCGGGTTGGTCGACCCGGGTGTTAACTTTCTTTGGTCGAAAATCAAATTTAATAAAGGGCATTTTAGTAATTTCAATGATGTTTTTAGGGCTTTCTTTGATGAGTATAAATACTCTAGTAATCCTTTGGGGATAATCTATCTTATGATCTTGTTTTCTCTCAAGAACACATTGAAACTTTGAAGAAATATTGAATCTTTAGTTTATTTTCTTCTTATTTCTTTGTGTTTGTGTGATTATCTTTCTCTCTAATCATGTTTAGCCTTGAATCATTCATGGTTTTGTGGTTATTCATGTCTGTTAGTGAGTAGACTAATCTAAGATTCATGGGCTATGGTGATTAAAGGTGATTAGTGAAGATCTAAGGTGTTTAGTGTTAGATCTACTTGTTTCCTTGCTTGTTGAGAGTTATCAATGCTATTTTAGTCTTGATCATACTAAAATAGATCCTTAGGCATTTCATACCCGAAAGGTGTATGATGAAATGCATGAACCAACTCTTCAATGCTTTTAGCATTTGATGTCAAAGATGCTAGGATTGCTATTAGACTTGTTCTCAATGATTGCTTTAGTAATATTCAACCAAAGGGATTTGATGCTTGAGTTGCTTTAGCAAATGAACATTCATCTAGGGATAGAGCTTGTTTAGTATTGTGTCTAGGCATAAGGAAAGTGTTTGATTGATAACTTGCCACCCTTAGATTGGATCTACATCACCCAAGATCAAATGCCTAGCTCCATGAGTTCTCTTGCTTCATATTGAGAAATCTTGATCATTTATTGCATTTTTAGAATATTTATAATTCATAATCACTTTTAAAATCTGATTGCACTTAGATTAAGCATTATCATGTACTCTCTCTGCATTATGGTCACTTATGATTGAATTGACACTTTCATACTACATTGATTTGAATTCATAGGATTTAAGGAAAATCCTATATCAATCACTTCCTAGAAACAAAAACCATTGCCATTTGGTCTCACATTGTCCTTTTGGTCTTCTTGTTTGTTTAGGTCCTTGAATCATTTCCAACATATTTTACTTCAAAATGAAATTTGGAATAATAAATGTTCCAGCCCCACTCCATAATATAATAAAAACAGCATTACTCTATAAATTCTATAAATAGAATAATGCATTTAGTTTTTGTTTATTATTCAGTTTTTCACTCTAAAAATGCAGTAGAGTTGGAGCAAACCATATTCCATTGTAGAATTACTCCATTTTGGAATAACATATACAGTTTTTTAAATTAGAGATGTTATTAGTTGTTGTTGATCTTAGGTCTTTGCTTTTCTTTGCTTCGGTATTTTAGATTTTTTTCTTTAATCCGGTACTAGTTAGGTTTTAAAAAAATCCTTTTCAAAAAAGAAAACTCATGTCAAAAATCGAAAGTAGTTATAGATTTTTACCATGATTACCAAAGTCTTTTTGCCACATTCATAAACATTGAACTGGATCAGAATCATCACATCTGACTTAACAAGTAGTTTCCGGAGACGTATACATTATCACCATTATTCACTGGTAGATTCGGCAGCTTGGCTGCATGTGCATCAATTGTCACATTACAATTAATTTTGACAAGAGGATTAAGAATGTTGTCACACGTACTACAGTTTGAGCATCTTCTCTAGTTTCATGAAATTCATTTGAAATGACTTTCTTTCGAGGCAGCTACAAGAGTTCGTTCCTTTTACAACTTTGGTCGAGAGAATATAATAAGACTAGAACATTAGTTAACGTAATTTTTTTAAAGATACGAGTTGACTTAGTCTTTTAAGTAAAACAAATCGTATTTTGAGTTTTTATTAGTTCTTGCAAACATTATTTTAACTCAGAGGCCGAAATGGACAATTAAATGGCTTAATCAAACATTTTGTTGAGAATATTTAAAGTGGTAGTTGCAAGTTAACATATGAGCAAATGAAAGTAGAAAGTTTCCAAATGAGTATGGGCCGGTGGAGAAATGACTTGGTTCGTTGAACTTTGTCTCCCCCAGTTCTAAATAGTGGGAATAATGTTTTACATCAGGAAAATCTTATCTATGTCTGGCTTTGGATCTGAAGAGACTAACGCGAATTTAAAATATGGATTTTAAAAAGAAAATGTTGCCAAAATGGGCAAATTCGCCATAGTACCTTGAAGAATGACTTCAGTTGACACAAGTCACAATATTTTCGTATAAGAAATGGCCCTAACCATATTTATCGTATTCGAAGTTCTTGGTTATACTCCGTTTTACATTTCACATTGCTCCAAATGCAGAGATCCAAATTAAAATGAAAGTGCCACTTGGACAAAGCAATCATGTTGATGGAATTAACATTAATGTATAATAAAGATGACCTCCATCCACTAGGACTTGGGTATCTGTTTGGTAGTGTTAATTAAAAGTTGTTGATGAATGATAGTAGATATATGACTTTATAAACAGTTGATAGGACTTGTTTTAATGCATGAACTACGTAACAAAGGACATATCAAACTAATTAAATGTCGTTTGTGCAAAACGGGAAAACATCAAAACCAGTGGAGTTTGTTCAAAATGTCACAAGAGCTTTCAAAAGTAAAAAAAAAAGAGTTTTTATTCCAAATCCTAAATAAATCGTTGCAACTATTATCACACAATGATCTACCTATGGTCTCATGCATTCATGCTTATATACTTAAACATGAGTTACTCTCATTATCACATGCACAGCTAATAGATAACTAGATATGCATTAAGAGCACGGATACTCAAATTAGTCATTCTTGTCACGTTGTTACATTCGCAACTGTGGACTTAACTCTCATTTTTTTGAACTCTAGTGAGAACGAATCTCTTGTTTTAATCATTGTATCGGTCTCTCGACAACTTTTTTATCATTGGTACGTTTATTTGTAACCTTTGAAAAATAGTCAACAAGTCTTCTTCTATCCATTGCGTATTAGCCATCTAGAATTACTGGCTTCTAAAACTAAAAGCCATTTTAGAGTCGAGAACTCTTACTGTATTGTAGGTGTGTATTGCTTAGTAGATAATATATATGGCCTCGGTACAGACATTAACAAGATAATTAAATGACTAAATCTTCCTCTGGTATCCGCTGTAATTCTTAAACCATAACGTTTTGCTTGAATTAAATTATGATAGGTGTTAAACACAGTTGCATTTAATAATTAAATCCTATACTAAGTGTGATTTACTGTTGGTTACGTGCTTTCGCAAATGCATTGTAACATTTTTTTTTTGGAACGAATACAACGTAACAATACTTGGTGAAAAACAAAAGGAGATCTTTTAACATAAACCCAATCGAGACGTGGAAAATGTAGATATACACACACATACATTAAACCATCGGAGCCATTAGTTAAAGGACCGCTTTTGATCACACATGTTACGACCCTTTTTTTTGGACAACATGTTACGAGTTACGACTTACGACCCCTTGACATACTTTTTTTTGGGTACCAAATCAGGAATTGAATCGAAATGAACCAAACCGGAAATGGTCCACCCACCCTACCCGTAGGTGATGGTAGGCCTACTCGAACCGCAAAGATGAATTAAAAGAAGATATATAATGATAAGATCAGCTTAGTTAAACATACTTAAACCAAAAAGAAGAAAACACCACAAAAAGTCAACATACCGAAGTCAAAAGTACAATCCAACGGCTGAGAACACATCAAAACCCCAGAAGACGACAACACGACAGAAAATAAAAAAAATCTGTTAAAGCATAAAAACCCTAAAAAGAAAAAAGAAAATTAGGGAAGAAAAGAAAAAAAAATACAATTTTTATTTTCCTCTCTTTCTTATCTAAAAAAGCAATGGAACCTAACGAAAGGCACCACCACCACCACCATCTCACTTCCCCTTACTACCATCCTTTCCACCACCACAATCCCGCCGCACCGCCGCCGACCACTTCCAACATCAACAACGGTAATTTGACATCACCGCCACCGCCGTCGAACGATGGATCTTCCTCCTCTCTCCCGGTTTACTCTGTTCCCTCTTCCGCCGTCACGGCTCCGATTGATCCCGTCAAGAGGAAGAGAGGCCGTCCCAGGAAGTACGACACGCCTGCTCAAGCCCTAGCTGCTAAGAAACTGGCGTCCTCCGCTAGCAATTCCTCCGCTAGAGAGAGGAGAGAGCAGGCCGCCGCCGCAGGCGGCGGCGTCTCGCCTCCGGCTAAATCAGGGTCGAGAAAGGGCCTTTCGGGCTATGTCGGTGCGTAAAGTCTCTCCCTTTTTGGGAAATTGAAAAACCCTTTTCGATTTCTCGTCTAGTTGTTATAGATTTCATGTAAAGTAATGAACTTTATGATGAAAAATTTGATCTTTGAATCGTGATATTGCTGATTTAACTAGTTTGGATTCTCCTTACTAGAGATGATCTGCAAAAGTTAATTACATTTCTAGTTTTGGTGTTTAACTCTTTTGTCTTTATTTATGGAACTTGAGTTTCCATAAACACTCTCAGTGCTTTTCTAAATGTGTATTTGTTGAAGAATGGGTAGATTCTTTGTACACGTCATTTCAATCTTGCAATGACATTGATCTGCTATTGGTTTAATAATTTGTTTCGGAGATCACTTTGATTACCAGTTCACCTTCTAGTGTGCTTTGACTCACATAAGTTTTATTTTTTTTCTTGTTGCAGGGAAAACTGGGCAAAGTTTTACTCCACACATTGTTAATATAACTCCTGGTGAGGTGAGTATTTGTTCTGTGATACTACTAATTTTAAAGGCCTTGTTTTGATATTATGATTTGGGTTAAAACTGTGAATCTATTGGAGGTTTTACAGCTTCAGTTGAAATCATGTTTTGCTATAGAGCTCGTTTGTAAGGTTATGGTATTGCAATTTGCAAAAATTGGATTTTTTTATTTAGCTGTTTTTTTGTTTTGTGTGGATTAATTTGATAGGATGTGGCTCAGAAGATTATCCTTTTCTCTGAGCAAAGCAAGCATGAGATATGCATTCTATCTGCATCTGGCGCCATCTCTCATGCATCCTTGTCTCACATCGCGACCGGAACCAGTGTATCTTATCAGGTGATTCTCTTTGTTCCTCTCTATATCCTCTAATCTAATTCTTGAACTGGCTTAAAAGGTTTGGACTTTGGTAAGGGATATCTTATTCTCTGATCTGATTATGAAATTTATTCTCTGTTCACTGTATATTTAGACACTATGAACCTGGTCTCTTTTAGGAACTGTTTAGTTACAGGACCCTTGTGTCAAGTGCGATATCGGTTTTGTTACAATAAAACTTCTATTACAGCTAAAGATTCTTACATACTTCTGACACGCATGCGTGAGAGTTGAGTATAATTTTATTAACTTGCTCCAGAATGACAAACTTTTATTCAGGGTCAGTACGAGATCCTCTCACTGAGTGGATCTTATATTCGGAGCGAACACGGTGGGAAAACTGGTGGACTTAGCATTTGTTTATCTAGTTCAGATGGTCAGATCCTCGGTGGAAGAGTTGGGGGACTCCTTAAAGCTGCTGGTCCAGTTCAGGTACCTTTCTTCTTATCTTATTAGTTTTAAAACTGCGTGTGTTTCTAACTATCATTCAGTTTAAGAACATTGGCATGCCTATATAAAGCTTGGGGCCTGTTGAGTCCTCTTGTACTACTAAATTCATACCACAAATTTACTCAATTTAGAAAGGAGATTCATTGATTAGTCTTCTGGTTTTCCTTTACAGGTGATCGTGGGTACATTTAAGCTAGAGAAAAAGAAGGATGGAGGAAATGATGTGAAAGGAGATGATGCTTCAGGAAGTGGAAGCTTGTTACCTTCTCCTTCTGGCGGCACAGATTCTTTGAATGTCTACCATCCAAGTATGGAATCTTCCGGAAGAAATCTAAACAATGAGCATCATGCTATGACTAGTAGCAGCGCACTGGGTGGTGGAGCTCATTTCATGATGCAACCACCTCAGGGCATGCACATGACACATGCCAGGCCTTCTGAATGGGGCGGTGCTGGGTACGATTTGTCAGGTAATAAGAAAGCCGACCACTTGTTTATATTCATTTGTATTATTTTTTTTTGTGTTTGTGTTTTGGACTATTATGATGGTCTTATGATTGTGATGGTTGGTCAGGACTGAGAGGAAATGGGTCATCAGAAAATGGGGATTATGAGTAAATGGCAGCTTAGTACTCTATAGTTTCCGAAGAAGTGTGTAGAGGTGTTTATGAATGAATGAAAGAAGTGAAGTTGAGCAATGAATCAATCATCATCATACAATGTCCCAAGGATATTTTCATTGCAAAGGCAGAGAGAAAAGGGAGAGGCAAACTAGACTGTGATGCTTTTTGTTTCTTGGTTCAGTGTAATATTATAGTAAACTTCGTCTTTTTCTGGATTATGTTTTCACTTCATCCTTTTTATTTTGTTTTTTTTTTCTTCATATAATCAGTTTTTTTTGAGTCATACTTGTTTAGTTCCTTTTTCTTTCTCTTATGAGAAATTATAAGAAAAGTCTCTTTTCAATCGATTCTATAAAGTTTTTTAATTGTTTGTAATTATATCAGTAAAATATAAGTCAACAAAGGGGGAACAAAATCCCGAATTTGTGAGAGAATGACAGTGTCTATTATCATTCAGGAATCGTGTGCAGGCATTCTCTTCGGTGTTGATCGTGAATAACTGCTTACACAAAAACCTGGACAGTACTTGCTGGTAAGATGGAGACGGGAACGTCCCCATGTTACTGCAGATAACCAAAATGGCCTGGGCATTGGCAGGTGACTATGCTCAAACGTTTCATTCGCTCACAGAGATCTCAAATTATCGGCTCGATTACACTAACCGAGAACTCTCGGCCAGTGGCCGATCTAGGATTCTGGTTTAGGGATATTAGCTTAACTGAAATCACCACCAGAACTGGCGAAATTCACTTGTACTAGTTTGACAAACCACATATATATATAAATTTTTCAAGGTATGCCAGCTGACCTTTTATACAAGTGGATCCGCTTCTGCTCTGCGAACTCATTGACCGTGTAAGAAATATTGCACCAGCTAATACATGACTGCTATCAAGAAAGCGAGCTGCAATGTTACCTCTCATCACCACCTACTTCTTATACGTTATTCTTAGCTACCCAACATGTATTAGCTTTGTGTCTAAACTAAACCATGGTGATAATCATATGCAGATTAGTGTTTTAAACAGAGGCTGAAAGAAAAACATAATAACATTACGTGATACGCAATCAAACCAAGAAATTACATATTTGCCAAAAACATGGAGTATAGTTTTAAATGGAAAGTTACTTGGGTAACACTAGTATTCTCAAAATGTATCATTCTTCTTCTTCTAGTCCCAATCTTCATCATTTATCTGCCACTCATCATCATCATCTCTAGGCGGCCTCACCACCAAAACAACCAACCCTAAACACTCTCCCACTCCTCCCTCCTTCAACACCGAACCTCTCTCCAACTTCATCCCATCTCCACCCACAACCAAATAGTACCCATCATCCTCCTCCACCGTCTTCTTCTCCCTATCCATCACAACCATGATCGCCTCCTCTCTCCCCTTCCACGGCAACACCTTCCTATCATCCCTAAACGAAACCGCCACCCCTCCTCTCCTAACCGCCACAACCGGATCCCACCCCGGTAAAACCACCCACCTCCTCCACTCTCTCTCAGCCTCCACAACACCAAACTCCCCACCCGACTCAAACTCCATCGGCGCTTCCCCAATCTTCCCCACTCCTTCCTCAGCTTCGCAAACAGGCAGAACAACAACCGAACTCGCTCCCGCCACTTCTCCAAACTTCAACCTCACAACAGGCACACGAATGATCTTAACCTCCTCTTCTTTCGCCCTATCCTCATCGCTATCTCCATACAACTCTCTCCCCACAGCCTTCTTGGCTTTCTCAGTCACAGCAACCTCAAGCGCCTGCTCAAGCAAAGTAGTCCTTAACTCAGAGGGGCTCCTATGCTCTCTGCTCTTCCTATACAACATGAAAGACAGACAATCCCCTGGAAGATTGTAATCAAACTCCTCCCATCCTTTATCCCCACGACGGTGAGGATAATCTTTAATCGCTCTCGCGAGATCCTGAGCTCCTTTGGTGTCGAACCCGTGCTCGACGATGTACTCAGCCGCAGCCACGCGCTGGACAGTGCTGAGGCGACGGATCTCGTACAAAAGCTCGGCACCTCCGGTGTCGAAGGCGGCGATGAGGTCTGGTTTGGGGGTGGACTGGACGATGGAGTCGCGGACCTGGGCGCCGACGATGAGGCAGTTCTGCTCGACGCCGGAGATGCCGGTGAGCTCCTCGATGGTGGGAGGGGTGAAGCCTTCGGTGTAGAGGGAGGAGATGAGTGGGGCGTACTCGAACCAGAGGCCCATTCGGTCGGCGAGGACTTCGATTTTGCCGGCGGCGTCTAAAGATCGGAACTTTGGAGGGATTGGGGAGGGGGGAGGGCGGAAGGGTTGGTAAAGGTTCTGTTTTGCAGGGGCTTGGCGGCTCGAAGCGGGGATTAGGCTGGCGGTTACGGTGTTAACGGGTCGGGTTATCGGGTGGGGAGATAGCCCATTGGGTTTTGGTTTGGTGAAGGGTGAGAGGATTGAGGGTTTGAGAGCTGTTGCGGTGAGAGAGAGCATGGTGGTGTTCTGTGTGTGTGTGTGTGTGGTGAGAACAGAGTCGCAGAGGAAGAAGATGATGATGAAATAGAGATAAGACGCGGTTTAAATATTAAATTAGATTTTTTTGAACCGGATGTAAACCGGATCGGTTAACGCGCATATTCCTTTTTTTTTTGTTCGTTATAATTTTCCCGCGAATAGTTAGTCCTCCTTTTTTTTTTTTATTGTTAAGGAATGCTAAAATGAGTGATGGATGGATGGATGTTTTCTGTTTCACCATCTGAAGGAAGTGATCTCAAAATCTACTGAAGATTTTGGCTTTCTGATATTGTTAATTTTTGGAAGTGCGAAGACCATTCTCAACAATGTGGGATGAGTTGGCGCATAATATCTTCGTCGATCACTATTACTGTACCGAGTGGATTGAAATTGTTCTCTATCTCTCTCACACAGCCTATTATGTCGCCAGTCGACTGTTCACAGTTTGGAGGGAAGGAAATGACATTTAACGATCACCAGAGGTCCTATTTCAGTGAATTAACAGAGACATGTGAAGAACATGCTTATGAGTTATGGCTCTGCAACATGACAAAAGACTGGAGAAAAGCATACCAGTGATCAATTGAAGTTGTGAGAACGTAGATACTCTTTCCAAGTGTTTTTTTTTTAGTGTTGGGAAAAAGTCATAAACAAAATAGTTTATGTTGTAAGAAAAAAGTATTTTTTTCTTGAATCAAGTTTAACAATTTATTCAAACAAGGAAATATAGCCAATTCTTGTAAAATCAGTTACTAGAGTTTGATCCCTATACAGTTGTTCTTCTTTGGAGTTCGACAGAAAACATCCATCATCCATCACTTCCTTCAGATGGTTCCTTCCGACAGAAAACATCCAACATCCGTGCCAATTCTTGAATCTCTTTTATGGTTTCACTTTCATCTTCCATTTGTTGGGTTTCTGCACGGGTTTGGATCTGGTTTGTGTTATTTCGGTTGATCCCTTTATCAAGCCCATTTTGGAATTTTGGTAAGGGTGTTTGTAATTAAAAACACACACAATTATACTAATGCAATCAAAAGTTCAAAAAAAAAACATGCTGTGAATATGATCTATCAGAGCTTAACACAATTGGTAAGTACGTGATCTATTTTATGCGAACGTGTGATGTACAAACAAATTTAGAGACAAGTTTTTTGATTGGTGTTGATGGACAAATTTAAATTTACAAGTTCTTTTAAAATACAAATTTAAACTCACAAGTCCCATAGATCAAAACATATTCATGGACAAACTAATGAAACTATGATACAAAATATATGAAAAGTGGTAATTTCTAATACCAGTTTTGTAGAAAACGGTGGATCTGAAATCTTTTTTTTACCAAATAATCTTTAAGAAAATGATANAAAATAAGAGTTTTTTTTTTTTTTTAAAAATTATTTGGAAAAAAAAAAAAAAAAAAAAAAGGCATTTGCTGAACTTAAAGGCATTTGCTCTCTCTCTCTAGACTTTTCTCTCCCATCTCTCTAAACTCTTCCACCGACAGTAAGAAAGTTCCGCTCCGGTGACTGCCGTGTCCTTTTGCGGTCGCCGGAAGCACCCCACTTTCCTTTATTGCTTCTCTGCTTCTCCTTGTTCGTCTCTGTGTTCTCTCGTTTGTGGCGGCGGAGGGAAAGCTCCTGAATCTCTTCCTGGTTTCAGATCCGGTGTCTCTGGAGTCGATCTGAGGTAGTTCCGGTGGGGAAGGTGATGTTAGAGGACGGCATGTGCCTCTCTCCGTGTCTTCCTCCAGTTTTTGCTCCGGTGGCTCTGACCAGAAATTTTCCTAGATCTCGGTGAGCTCTCCGGTTTGGCGGCGCGTGTTTCGTTGGAGAGGCCTTCGGGTCTCAGATCTGGTTTGCTTGCAACTAGGTTTTCTTCTCTTCAGCTCTGCATCCTCTGATGGTCTTTGGAGGAAGCGCGTGGGGCTCCCTCTCGGTGGCGAGATCTTCTCCTGCTTGAAGGTGCTCTGGTGGCGGCGCGTGGTGATGTGTTGGTCATTGTCTTGTCTCTTCGAGACTTGCACGGGTCCTTTCATCTCAAAGCTGAAGTTTCCGGCGGTGTGGCGTTCACCGTCGTCGACCTTTTCTCCCTGGTGCTTTCTCAGCGTTTCTTTAGCTGCATCGGAGCGGTGAGATTTTGTTGGTGCGAGGCAGGATTTCAGTTGGACGCTCAGACTCCTTTCTCTCTCGGTTGAGACAGCTCCGGAGGTGGTGGGACTCTCCGGTCCGCTTGCTCTATATGGGCTCTCGGTTCAACGGGTGTACACGGTCCCGGTTATGAGGTAAAGAGGCGGCAATCTCTGAGTCTATTACCGAACGACGGCATCGTCGGATAGTTCCACTGCCTCGTGCCGCCGGTGTATGTCAAGGTTTGGTGGGTTTGTGAGTTTGTGCTCGTGATTCTTGGAGTGGTTTGTGTTCTGTTGGTGTTTTGGAAGCTGTAGGACTTGTAGCATCAAGGTTTGAGGGCGCCTTTCTCTCGGTCTCGTGGCAACTGGCTCGTCCTGTGCAGTCCTTTCCATTTTCCCTGGTCCGAGCTTGTCTCGTTGGTCTCCGTTTCAAATCGCTCTATGTCCAGTCTTCGGTCTAAGTTAGAGTTGATGTGTTTTGCATTGTGTGTTTAGTTTCAATTCAGCAAATCTGCTACTAGTTATCTCTTGTAAAGTCTGTCAAAAATTAAAATCTTGGTATAATAAATTTAACATTTTATCAAAAAAAAAAATGATAGGATGTTAGCAAGTTCTTTTAACAGTATTTCATTACCTTTTTGTTTGTCAACAATATTGTCCTAGCTTACTTAATTGTCGTGCAGATAGGTCGTGTTTTGTTACTCCTGCGTGTAACATACTAACATCTATTCTCTCGCCTGTCGTACGTTGTTCGTTGCTTCCTTCACACCAGAATACACATTACGCACGTATATATATGTATGTATACACGTGTATTATTTATAAGTAAATTTACACGTGCATTTAATTATTATAATTCCTTAGTTACGACGATGAAATGTATTTATTTATCATTGTTAAAAGAAAGGTCACTAAGCGATTTGCATAGACCTAGCATCTAGTAAGAATCTAAGCATTATCAAATTTAAGTTTATTTATTATATATCTTTTATATTACATAATTTTAAAATTTTGTGTCTTTGTCAAAAAGAAAAAATTAAAATTTTGTGTGTAATATAAAAAATCAGATAAACTTGTGAATTTATACTTAGAAACAAAACTAGAGAAATAATATCATCACCTGTTTATATACAGTAAAAATGATATAACTAAAATAGTTATGATCCACTCTGTTTATTTTAACTCCTTTAGACTATTTTAGAATAATTTAAATCAATTTCAACTGAATTCGACAATTTTTAACCGATTAAAATGATTTAAACTGATTTGTAATATATAAATTAGATTTTAAGAAAATTGTTTCAATTATAGCCAATCATGCTCTGTCTGTAGCGTTCTAAGTAATGTATTGGTACTTATACTCATTCTCATTTAGTGGACATAACTGTAAGTTTGCATAGGATATGGGATGTGTACTTCGCTATACATTTTTTTGATAATCTCCTAAACATTATTTGAAAATTGATTTGTACGACCACTATAAGTATTCATTTTTTGTGAGATTTTAGCAAAATATGGCAATACCTAATAAATTTGCAATATATATTAAAATAATATATATTTAAATTTATGAATAATAATTACAAATATTAAAAAATTTCAATAAATTTATGAATCATATTTTTATTATTAAATAAAAGAAAAATTAAAAAGTTAAAGTAAAATTAAATAAATCAAAATAAAAAATTACATTACTGTTTTATTTTCTTACAAAAATAAGATTAAAATATAAAATTTCAAAATTAAAAATTTTATTTATATAAAATAATGATATTTATAATTTTTTATATCTGCGCATGGTGCAAGAAGACTCGTAGTTATTTAACATAAAAAGATATAAATTAATTAATTAATAGATAAACAGACTATAAACAAGTGATGAAATGCACCCTTGGAGAGAAACATGAAGGGAGGAAGGGAATCATAAGTACATGTGAAGAGACTATACTACTACTGTTTTGCCAAATATGGAACAATTGTATTTTGCTACAAATGGGAACGACAATTTTGAAGTTTTAGATGAATATTAAAGAATAAATAGTCTTGGTTTAACCAACAAAGAGGTCTTAAAAGCTTAACCCTATATAGATCCATGGTAGTATGGTACTGATAGGGCTTTAGCTTCCAAATGCCGGAACTCCGTTCCCCGTACGATGTTCTCTCTATTATCATATATGTAGATCTCAAAATATAATACATGTTTCGTGATTCAGGGGAAGATTGGTTACAAAAAAATGGTAAAATCTCCTTTTGGGTCATTGGGCGTCAAGAAAAGGTCAACAACTAGTTGGATAGTTAGGGACTAAAAGTAGTAGTACAAATAACTTATTTTGGTGAGGTTAAGGGTTTACAAGTATATAGAATGTGGAATACATCTTAATCTAGTTGCGATTTAGAGCCTAGTGTTTTCATACCATAAGCAATAATTAACATAATTTTTTTTTTGGAAATCGCACTCCCAGCACTAAACCTTTAGTTAATCGACCATGTTGACTTGTTTATTGTAGTTGGTAGTTAAAACTTCAACCAATTTGAAGTATCTCTTTCTGAAGCCGAAGCTGAACAAGAAATAACTGAATGCCCTCGTCCATTAAGGTTTTGTAAAAAGTAACTAAATAGGTTGACAACACAAATAAAACACAGTCGAGAAGCATATACCTGGAAATATATGATTCGCCAAAAAAAATCACATACAGTGAATCGAGATCAAAGGAGATTGTATACAATCAATAAGTGTGATGTTGGTGCCAAATCAAACTACTGTTTCTTGCTTTCCACTGACAATGATGGATTCCAAACGCGTAGTTTGTCACGCGCCATCCCGTGTGGCTCTATCTCTCCTTTAAAAGGCGCCTATGTTTGATGCTGCTATACATTATTTTTTTTTTTGATAAAATGTGAATTTATTACCAAAAGGAAACGTATACATCAGTTCGACGAAGCTTAAAGTTACAAAGGGCCCAAAAAAAAAGTGAAAAAAGCCTAATGAAACTAGGGTGAAGCAGAGCTTTCAGAAGCAGAAATGATTACTCATATCGGAAC
>OVBX01002556.1:0-19809 GCA_900406325.1 Erucastrum elatum | reverse complement strand
ATGTGTCACGATCGTGTTAATTAGTAACTTTGAAAACTAAGCTTTATATAATAAGATGTATATATATATATATATATTTTGATCATGAGATATTCTAACACATTTCACAATATTAAAAATAAAATTTGTATCAAATAATCATTAATAATTTATTTTTAAGATTTTAAAAATGGAAAATTACTATTAAACAATATTTATAATTATTTCTTTTAAAAATCGTTTTTACTATCTTTGAATTTTTGTTTTAAATTATGATATAGTTTAACACATATCAAAATTAGAAATATATAACTACCATGTTTCACGATCATGTTAATTAACAACTTTGAAAAACCAAGCATTATATAATAAGATTTTCATATAGCGTTTACAAGTTTCATTGTTTTGGATATAGAAAGAAAATATTATTAAATAAATGTTTAAGAATGCTTAAAAGGATAATTACGTTTTTTTAAGAAGATCATATTTTTTATTATTATAAGAGTAGGAAGATAGCAAAAATTAGTGTTAAATATTGTATAAATTTAAAGTATATAGGACTTGTATATAAGGAACATTACTATTTTTTAAAAATCTATACGAAATTTTTTAAAAAGATTATTTTTTCTTTATATAATAAGATAGGAAAATAGGAAAATCAATGTAAAAGGATAATTAAGAAAATAATTATTTTAATAAGATTGAGTAGGAAAGTAGGAAAATTATCTTTATCTTTATATAATAAGATAGGAAAATAGGAAAATCAATCTTATTATATAAATGTTAAATATATTGTACACATGTAGCAATCTAAAATATATAATTGTCATGTGTCACGATCGTATTAATTAGTAACTTTGAAAACTAAGCTTTATATAATAAGATTATACGCAAAAAAAATTAATTAGTATTCATACTTGTATGCTATGTTCCTTAACATAGTCACAGCCAAAACAATAATTTTACTCCACTGTCACTAACAAAAACACTTCGTGACAAAAAGAAAAGAACACTTGTGTTGTAAAGTGTGACATGATTAAAACATCAAATAGTACAAAACAAAGAACGAGCTGTTTACTTACCATCAATCAGGAGCTCTGTTTGGACCTCTTCGTTAGCTCTATGAACATTCTACATGCTGCAGACACAGACAACCAAAAATTATACATTTACTACTCTACTGATTTTTCAGTACAACCGAGTTTTGGATTACTGTCTAGAAAAAGAAACAGAAGTTACGTTATCAGAGCCGTGAGGTCCAGGGGAGGCTTCAGGGTGGTACTGAAGAGACATGACATTCATCACCGGGAAATATAGACCCGCACAGCTTCCATCATTGAGATTGACATGTGTCACTTCGACCCCACCGGGAAGTGAGCCGGGTCAACAGCATAGTTGTAGTTCTACCAAGAATTACATTAAAAAGCAATGATACATTAGACTTAATCAAACTTGTAACAATGTTCTAGCACAATCGTTTATCTGCTAATGGAGTATAGTTCCAAACTTTGAATGCAACTACAAATCTTCAGTTAACTTCCAAAGACACACACACAAACACAGAGTTTCAAAACAGAAAAACATTGTATTTTAAAGTTAGAGTACCGAAAATAATTTTTATGTTTTATTAAATCAGAGTTTTATCATATAACCAAAAATATTATAAAAGAAAATTATAGTTATGTTTTCGTATAAACCCAATTAAACCAAAAAACCGACAGTATAAAAACTGAACTAAATCAAAATAGATAGCGTTTTAAGAGGGTAGTTAATTTTTATTCCGAAATAACGAAATACTGAGAAATCAAAGAAAAAAACTGAAATCCGGATCGACCTATTTCCAATAAATAATATAAAACATCAAAACTGTTGCCCAAAATAACACCATAAAATATGCATATAATAGAATGGTATAATGAAATGAACTAAATTTATTTATTTATTTAGAAATCTGTATATATTTGTTCAAAAATTATGAGTAGATAGAGAGGGGCATGTGGGAGACACTGGGTTGATGAGACGCATTAGTAAGAAGAGTCAATGGATGGATAAAATGATTTTGCTTGGAGTGAACCAAAAAGATGCAATGGGTGAGAGAAATAATTAATAGTAGATGTTTGGATTTTTTTGTTGCACAATTTGAGCCTGAATCTTGTAAGTTGACCTCATCAATATCGCATGGTAAATTGTTAATTTTTGCATATTCCAAATAAATACAGACGTACATTATTCTCTTTAACTTGACTTCTCTATCTCAGATCTCTCTGTTACTTTCCTTTTTGTCGCTTCTTAGTTCCACATCATCGTCCCTTCTTTAACATATGTCACCTTCCCCTTCATTTACGAAACATGCTGTTACTCTTACTCCACATTAATGATGGACATTTTCGTATAAATTGTAGAGTTAGTTACAACTATAAAGTGGTACATTTTTGTAATTCAAAACATCTTTTCTTTTGAAAGTGAGACAATTTGGCATAATCATTAAATCACCAAATAGTGGTACGTGCGTAACTAACAAACACGACTTGAAGAATGTTGCATGGGACTAGTTATAAGGACACAACAATTAATATATTAGGTATTGCAACAAAACTACATTAAACAGACTGGGATCATCTCAGACTTTTTGCTAACTTACCCTAACCACGCTCTTGGTCATGATGATGATCAGGCTGTCCCCAGACCAAGAAAATCGAAAAAGTGTGGTTTCTTCTGCTCATTAATGCCTTCACCAAGCATCTCACACTTCTCGGTTTGGTTTAGAAAATCGAGTGTAGTAGCCTCTCGTGTCCGTGCAGAGTAGTCGTCCACCATCATTTGGTTTTGAAGCATTCCCAACATCAACGGACTCTCATTTCCATGAGCAAAACCTAAGCGTTACAAAACAAAATGAGTATATACAAAAACGAATGCACTTTAGGATAATAAAGTTTAAACCAAACCAAATTAAGGAATGAAAGGACAATCGCAAACCTGGGAAGCAAGGAATTGGTACCATAATGTGGTTCTGGTTATTACTAGCAAGCTGGATCATATCTGACCTAGTAGGGTCAAAATCATTGCAAGAGTGAGGATTAGGGCTAATGAGTGGTTTGACAGGAATCAGCGTCTTCCTCCTGCGGTAAACAGACGATTGTTCTCTAAACTTGCGAGCCATTATAACATGCCAATGGTTCTTCACAGAATTATCAGTCCTTCCAGGGAAAAATCTTGCTATCATCGCCCATTTATTACCATAAAGGTTGTGAGCTTGCATTAGCCTCTCCTCTTCTTCCTCACTAAAGGCTCTCCTGTTTATCCTGGGGTCTAGTTGGTTAAACCATCTAAGCCTACAACTTTTCCCTGCTCAGTACATTAACGTACCAAAACTATCATGAACTTGAATCTTAAGAAGCTAATAAAGAGAGTATTTTACTTACCGGATCTTCCTTGGAGCTTTTCTGCGATGAGGTTCCAGTTTTGTGGGCCATATAGAGCGACTAGTTCTTTCAGCTTAGCATCTTCAGCCGGTCTCCAATGTCCTCTCGCCGCCGAAGCTTTCGACGAGTGTCTAAAGTTTCCACAGACTCTTGTCTCTTTTTTGCTGCAGTTTCCGTAATTACTTTGATTAGGGTTTTTAATCTCTTCTTCTATATCACTTGCATAATAGTGACCTCTAGGCTGATAGTTCATGATGTCTAAAGAGAAATAGCCACATGAGACAATCTGATGGTCTTCAGACATCACAATGTTGTTGTTTTTGGTTGGTGATGAGGTGATCAGGAAGAAGAAGACAGGAACCGAGGTGTAATGAAGAGAAACGACACGCCAGTATCTCCATCCTCATTGGAGGAAAAGATGTGGTGATATTAAATACTATTTGATTTTTTTTTTTAATTTGTCAACAAATACTATTTGATTTTTGTTTCTTACTATTTGATATTCGTGTGATATTATTACGTACGGCTCTAAGCTATGTGCGTGTATGTATATTTGTGACCGTGTTTTCAGACAAAATGTTATTGGGCAACTGTTATGAAGTTGATGGACTACCACGAATTGATTTGATAGCTGATTAATAAAGTAAAGTGTTACAAATCTAGCTTTTTAGTTTAATGAAGTGTGTACATAATATTATCTATTATTTTAAGTTAGGTTATAAACAAATCAATTATCCAAAACAAAAAAGTTAAGCAAACATCTATAGCCTAAATCTTCATTAGAAATTTATAAAACGTCGTCAAAAGTATTTTTAACCATCGTTACAACTGGCCAAAAATGAAAAAGTCAAAAATGTGAAACCGTAAAGAGATTGTAAACCGTAAAGAGATTGTTAGATGCGTTTGGGAAAGTGAAAAAGATATGGAAAGTTGTTAAACATCCGTAAACCGCTATTTAGCTCAACTTTGCTTTCTTTTTGGTTTCTCTAACGAAATATCAATGTCACTAGTTAGAAGTTACCACTCCGATTGCTTCCTAGTCAAAATGTATTGTAAACCAACATGGTTAACTGAGTGAACCATTATTCCTATCTCTAGTTTATTTAAAGTGCAGTCAATGTAGAAAACGGTCAGTTTCATCTCACGTGTGAGGAGCAAGAAAGAGACACTTCGAAGAAACCTAAGCTCATTCTCTTTATGGTCTCTCCACCTTCTTTTTCCCGGCTTCTATGGATCTTTGTTTTTTCACTTTTTTTTTCTTTTCCAGATTTCACTTAAATGCCATTGACAATGACAATATACATTGATTTGTTTTCATGGCTTTATAAAGAAAATATGAATACTGTTAAGGGTGAAACTTAAACATATGAAGTAGTCATAAGTCATAACTAACTGGCCACATGTGATTTGACGCTTATGTCTCTTCTACCACAATCACTTTTCTCAAACACACTTCACCTATCGTTTCACTAACCTCTCCACCTTTCTCGCTCTCTCTTCAATTCAAAACCCTATCTCTTACTTGGCGGGGCTCTCCAACGTGAATGTGATTTTTTTTTTCAACATGTTAATGTGGTTAGGTTCAGAAAATAATGAAAGCCGGTTTTCTTATAGAGATCACTTCACGAATTTCCAGTTTCCACTTAGGATCTAAACGGTGAACATTTTAAGAATACTAGAAACGAAGAGAAAAAAGAAAATGAAAAGAACAAGATAATAAGAATATGAGTGAGAATGAGAGGGAATAATTGTTCTGTTCTTTTATTATATTTGGTGAATAATAATTTTGTTTTATCATTTTCTACAAAAAAATAAAAAATAAAAAATATTTTTTTATAAACGATGTAATTTATAGGTATGATATCTACACCAATAGAAAGCTTTCAATACTCATATGGAAGAATTTCAACAATGTAAAAAATTATTCACCAACTTTTAAATCCAACATATTCCAAAGGCGAAAACACAAGAATTGATAAACTCTTGCATGAGGTGCTCGAAATCAGCCCTCTGTTATGACATATGTTTATTCAGTTCCATCGAAATGACTCTCGGATTTTGAATCTTCGTAGTTTAGTATAGTCTTCGTTAAAAAATACATAATTTATTTTTGTTTTCCTCATTTCCTCAATCACCATCCAAGACTTTGATTTATACTAATTACCCAACCATCTATTGCATATATGAAAGTCGCTGCCTGTAATAAATCATTTTGCAAGGGATCGGTTAAAATCTTGATTCTTAGAGTTTCCGCTGCAACATTATTATTCATCACGTCATAATACAGATAACATCTCCCTTCGTAAGTTATGCATTGCTACACAATTTAAAAACGAGACAAATAACTTTTCTGAATTAGTTGTGCATAGAGACTTCATTTTAGCACATGGTGTGGTACGCGGATAAAGTCATTTAAAAACAAAGAAAATAGGTGAGATTTCAAACTTAAAGTAGATGTTTTCTTATTTGACCATAAAGTTCAGTCGGCAGAGGAATACAATAGCTATTGGAATAATAATCTCATGCTCAGAATGGTTGTAGATTTGCACAGTCCATCTGCAGAGATTTACTGAGCACGTCCTATGCTCTAAACCGTAATATTACATCAATTTCATATCATAGATAGATTTTAACATGGATGTTACATTTTATCAAAGAGATTAACTACCGACTGACATGAATCATTAACACTTTAGCAACTTGAGGAAATATTGGACCAGTACCTTTTGAAAAAATTATACAGCAATGCAATACGCTCAAATAAAAGTTTGTGCTTTATTCATTATATTTTTTTATCATATCATATTTACAACTAAAATTATTGCATAAAATCGTGAGGTTCTAAGTGATTGTTTATTTGCCAATGCTCCAGACTGAACAAAACAGATACGCAATTGCACCATGCACCTCCTCTTTTTTGTCATTTTCCTTTTTAAGTCATTTTTATTATTAAATATTACTAATTTATTTGAATTTATAAGATGTTTTCAATTTCACCCGTGTTCCCTCATTGGTGCTTGAAATAAGTTGGTTTTGTGGTGAAAGTTTCAACTAATATTGTTTGCAGAAAAAAGTTTCAACTAATATAAATCTTTGTCAAAAAAAAAAAGTTTCAACTAATATTGGGAAAGAAACAAAATTCAGAAAGTAAAGATGCATAGGAATAGGATCCAGTTCATATCAACAGAACAACGTTTTCATGTTTACTATGGTTAACATGTTCAACCCCACTTCCCGATTTTGGCGTACGGTGTCGCACAAACAGCACGTGCATGCTACTCATTTTACTATAGCCAGTTGCACGCGCATTGCTCCAATATATGTCGACAATTCCGGATAAGCGAAGAAAATTCATTTGTTCATCAGAATAAGCGAAGTAAATAGAAACCACAAATAATAGTAGGAGATTATCATTTTCATGATTTTTTTACAAGATTTTTTTGAAGATTTATCAACAGCGTATAAATTGATACATCTTATTTATTCCGAACAATCTGGTCTATTACAAGTTCGTAGTTACTGACCGTTTATGCTTAGGCTGAAAAATACAAAACAGTTTACTCTGACTGGATTTAATTGCATTTATGATACAACCCTACAAAAAAGATTCATACAACATGGTGGATCTTGGACATTAAAAGAGGATAACAAATGAGTGAATACTGTATAAATGAACAAGTGAATTAAATGAAAGGAAGTGGAGATAACGCATGCAGTGTCCTCATATTCGGTGACCCACGGTAAAACGGTGATTTGTATATATTTCGGTTAGATTTTTTTTTAAAAACTGTTAACAAAAATCTGCTAGTGTTAAAAAAAATCTGCTAAAACTAAAAAAAATCGATTCTAACATGCAAATTTACCATAAATATCAACTTCGAATAATTTACTCTTATCTTAAATTCAAAGCTAGATCTCGATTCGAACAATTGTGAAGGTGATTATTTTCATTTATACATATAAATATTTGATTTACATGATTATGGTATACAATTTAAATATTTACCACAATGTTAATAGTTTAATATAATATTTTCAAACACAACAATTTCATAAACAATATGGTAATTTAATTTATTGTTTCAAATCATTAGTTATATTTTTCTTATTCAAACATAAACACTAACAAAAATCTTACATTATGTGGTATTTACGATAAATTTTGTTTAATTTAATATTACTTTAAATAATTAAGAAATTAATTAAATATTTAAAAATTTGTTTAAGTGAAAAATGAAATATACATTCATCTTTTAAATAAATACGAAAGTAGTTATATTTTTAAAAAATGTCTGTTTTAATGAAAATGAAAATTATAATTATATTGTAAATAAAAAGATATGAAAAGATTCTGTTCATGTGTAATTCAGAGAAACTATAGAAATATCTATTTGATTTGCTTAGAATAATTAAATATTTCAAATTTGTATATAAAATTTCATTTAAATAATTCTCTAATCGATAATCAAAATAGAAAAATCACACATGAAAAAGTCATAGCTCTCTTTTATATAATAGATTTAACCAAAATGACGACCTCTTTCTCGTACTTTTCTTCCCTGAAGCCCTTCACCAACCGTAAAGGCATCTCCACCAGCGAACCGTGGGGGCGTGACTTTCAAAGTGAATATTTTGATTATTTATTATTTTATTTTTTCTTTTTCATTTAAAAAAAAATAAAATAAAAAATAATAAATTAACCAATCGTAGGCCACCACGTGTCATGGAGCCCACAAAATTTGTAATGAACTGGTTCACTACGGTGACCTTTTGAGACACGGGTTCACAGCTTTATGATTATTATAATACTACTTTTTTGTGAACCTTTGTTTAGATCCCTCAATGGGGATGGCCTAATGCTCGAAATACCAACCTGGCTTTGGAGAACGCAGTTTGTTCAAGTTAATAGAAAGAGATTTGGATAATCAGGTAAAATAAGCATTCATCTTCTATGATTTAGCAGCAGAGTTCACTACTAGCAATTAGCAACCAGACATGGCTGAGGTTGCATGAAGGACCAAGGAAGTGAGGCCAGCAAGAGTCAGATGAGTTGGCGTAAGACTCTTTGTCGGGCAGTGTCCTAATTAATGGTAGTTACTCCAGTCGGAGGTTGGTTAGGAAGAATATTTACTCTCTCCTAAATTCTCGTGACAGAAAACAAAACACAGAGATAAAAAAGAAACCGATGAGTTAGAAGCAGAGGATCGAAGTGGATGGAGAGTTCGAGGAAATGGTGTCGTAGCTTCTCTTAGGGCAGAATTATCTTTGTTGATCAAGAACACTTGCAAAAAGAACTTGCACACTAGCTTTCAGGCAAATTTATTTTTCTTTTCCTTTTAATTTTCTCATTTATATAGGAAGCAAATTGAAACTAACAGTTCCTACAAACAAGGAGCAACTTTAAACATGGAATTGAGGAAAACGTGTGATGAAACGTGAGACATGAAGAAAGTACAACAAAAATCGTAACAGCAGTCCTAGAGGAAAGTACTTATTTTGGTGTTAAAAAACTTGATTAGAGAAAAAAATGGCTGTTGCTGAGACAGTACAGAGACGAAAACAAAGGCGAACAAGAAGAACAGTACTCCAAATCGAAGCTCTTGCTTACCTTGGCGGGCTCTAATTCGCCGGAAGGTCCGAACTTCCCTCATCCCTGGCGTCTCCTCCTCTCTCTCTCCCCTTGAATCACTCCGTCATGGCCTCGAGCGGTACTTTGGCGTCTCCGTCAAATCAAATCGACAAGCTTCAGGATCCTCCGCCTCCGGCCTTAGGATCTTCTTCAGCTCCCTTGGGCTTGGAACCTCTGAATCTCCGTGGCTGTGACACTGAGATTGTTGCTTTTCAGGCCTCTGACCCTGTTTCGTCTATGCCCCATGACACTGCCGTTGTTGAAACATCGTCACCATTGGAAATCTCTGATATAGCAACTGATATAGAAGGGCTATCCTCCAACCCATCAACTGCGTTTGTACCATCTATAGGTGCATGGGCCAAACCTATTGCATTTGCACCGCCTGCTACTCCTCCAACGACGGCAACGCCAATGGATTTTGACCCGCAATACCTCAACAACCTGCTTGACACCTTCTGGCCAACACTAACTGATGTAGTTGGGCAAAACCAGAAGAAAAAAGATCAACAAACTGCTATAAGAGAGTTTCCACATGTTCCGGCTCAAAAGATTCCGGTCCCAGAACTTAAGGAGGATGGAACATTAAGGTTTCCATGGGCTGCTAGAATGAACCATGCTACCAGAAATCTTTACCGAGCCGCTAAGCCTACGTTCCGTCTTGATGGAACTCCTCAGGTTACCATTCCTTCTCGGGTTCTTAGTTTAGGACCAGAAAATAAAAGAGAGTATATCATTGGCCAGTTCCATCGTTGCTCTCTTCCTCCTGGGGGTTTAATTCATGCTGTAGTGAATAGATTGTGGGGAAGAAGCTGCAGAATAGGATGTCGTAAGATAAGCGAGTCGTCTTATATGTTTCATATTCCCCACGATTCAACACGAGAGTGGGTAGTTCAGAGAGGTGTATGGCATGTAGATGACTGCTTGCTATTTGTTTCACCTTGGAAAACATCCAACTCTCTAAAAATTCCAGAAGTCTCAACCATCCCAGTTTGGGTAACCTTAAAAAATGTTCCAAATAGCTGCTATTCAAGATTGGGCCTCAGTCATGTAGCATCAGGTCTTGGTGAGCCAATGCAAACGCACAAACCACGCCTTGATCCGACTAGTTTGGGAGAAGCAAAGTTGTTAGTTGAAGTAGAACTTGACAAGCCTTTTCCTAAGCAAATTGCCTTAGATGATAAACAGGGTAATATATATTTGGTGGATGTCGAGTACACATGGATTCCGAGTGTTTGTGGCAGATGTGGACACTTAGGACATAAAGAAAAAAAAATGCATCCTACCAATGGTCCAAGAGAAAACTTCAATGCAGGAGGGTCCGTCTAAGGAAGCATTAGGGGCTGAACCGGATGAAGAACACTCTCAAGTTAATGCTGCATCAGATCAAGAGGTGGTACAATTTGAAAACTCAGAAGTGAGTTTGGATTTACCTGAAAATCCAAAAGGTGTATATACTGAGCAGGTCTTGGGATCCATTAATGGGATTGAAAAGTTGCAATCACAAAAAAGTGCTGAGTTGAAGGTTCTTTCAACACCAGCAAATACTCCCACCCACTCTAAGGTAGCAGTAGCCATTGGCTCCAACTCTCAGACCACTTCATCACATTTAGCAGGTGAAAAATCTGCTCCTGTCCAATCTTTAACTATGGAAAAAGTTCCATCAAACATTATCGTCTCTGACAGACAAGATTCAGCTGATGATCACTTAATATGCTCTCCAAATGCCAAAGCACCAGAGAACCAGCAGCCTGATCATGACACGATGTGTTATGATCATGTGACTGGATTTGTGATTGGTGACTCTTCGACAAGCTTCGGCATGACAAGAGGTGGGAGACCTATTAAGCCGGCACAAAAATTCAAAGATATGGAATGGCATACCGTGGGAGGGAGAGGAAAACGCGGTCGTGGCCGTGGATATCGTCCACCTAACTAGTTATGCTATCTCAATCTCTTGTTGTTCTAGACTTAATGCTCTCTTATTAGGCCACAAAGCCACTAGCTAGCAATGTCTTGCTCTTAAAGCTTTCTCAAACTCTATGGCTTTTCTTAAAAGTCATACTTTGTATTTTTTTATGTTTTAAATAGAAAGCCCTTTATCAAAAAAAAAAAAGAAAAAAATGGCTGTTAAGGCTGTCAAAGCTTCTAAAGCATGAAAGTCTTGACACCAATCTCAACCTAATTCATAACAACAACCCCAGATCTTGAAGAGTGCATAAGTTGCTATATTTAATTTCTCTCTAAAATCTTTGATTGCACCAATGAAGAATATTGAAACCGTTATGAAACTGAAAGTTAAAAAAAAAGAGTAAATAACGAGTTCAGATGTCAATGTGACGTCTTACATCTGAAAATAACAAGAATGGAAATCTTGAAATTTGACAAACTAAATATTCTTTTTTTCAGTCTCTATTGTTTTTGCATTTTCTCAAGACAGAAGGTTGATTTGATGAAATCCAAGCACTACACCATAATTATTTAAAGGAGTCCAAGAAAATTGCCACAAATTACCAACAAGTTGCATAATACAAGAGAGTTCTGCAAACATAAATTAGCACATAAATCTTTTGATATTATATTTCCTCTTACTTGCATAGTTACTTATACGCAACTCCATAAACATGAGGTCTGATTATCCAAGGAAAGCTGTAGATTGCTGCAGTGTTGATCTTAGCGCCACCACCAAAACCAGCACCGGAAATGTATAAGCCGGTGTTTCTTGTCAAATGACATCCGTCTGCAATTACTTGCTGTACTGGATCCAATACATTTTGGACATGCCTGAAAAATGTCCCATCTACACCCCAAAAACATAAGCTTTTGGATTTCATATTTATCTATTTTGATTTCAAGGCCTGTGAAGTTAAAATGTGGATTTACCTTCTGCCGCTACATGCTCGATGAACAGAAAAATCCCGCCCGGTTTCAGAACCCGCTTGATCTCTGAAAAGAATAGTGGTTAAAGATTTTATCAAATGATATCTCTTACGAGGTTTATGAAAATTACCATCAAGTGTTTGAGTAACATCTGAGACAGAACACAGAACAAGTGTTCCTACGACTGCATCAACAGAGTCATCGTCTAATGGTATAGCTTCTCCTACCTGATGACAAACAAGATCAAAGATCCGAGGATTATAATAGGAAGATATGTATCACGGTCAAACAAATATATACCCAGCGGCTGAGCCACTTTGGAGGCAGGGGGTCAACTGAAACCTCTATCAAATCTGTAAATTTTAATTTTGTAGGCTTGTATTTAGTACTCTGGTTAAAATATCTCATTTTGACCCCATGTCTTCAGTTCAAATCTCATATATGTTTTTAAGGTATAAAAAAGTAAGCATGACCCTTCTAAATACATATCTAGTTCAACCACTATATGTACCGTCTGACTTACTCCTTGCATGAATCTAAAGTTTTCAGGTTTCAGTCCGGCTTCTCTAGCAGATTTGCAAGCATACTTTTCCATTTTATGATTTGGGTCCATACCGAAAACACAGACGTTTTCATTACTTGCATAGTACTTCATATTAGGACCTGTACCAACACCAATCTCCAGCACTTTTTCTGCTTTAGCAGTCAGATTATTGAACAGTTTCCTCTTGTAACCGGCGATCTTATCAAATAGTACCAACACAAAACAAGAAACTCAGGTTGTGAAAACAAGTAAAACTCAAAAACGGATCAAAGAGTGATAAATCCAAGTCACAAAGAATGACCTCTGCTTCATATGATCGCATTCCTGTGCTCAAGAACCAAGCAAAAAGCTCCTTGTACCAATCTGGCCTCTGAGACTGAAATGTTCCTGAAACATCCTAGTGCAGAAAAAACGTAATAATTTATGTTCTCTACGTTCAAGTGGCAATGGTTCTCAGAAATATTCTATTCAGAGTACCAAACTTGGCATCTGGAGACCACCTGGTATACCTTTGTCCCAAAGTAAACCCATTCTTTACTTGTAAATCTATGTTCGTGTTAGAAGATAGTTCTTCTTGAACAAAACATGTGCTCTGTTAACAGAGGATTACCGAATACTTGTTAGAGCATATGCATTGTTCAGCTTTTCTAGATTAGTCTCTTGTATTATTATGCTTATATGTTTAAAACAATTTAGTTAATTATTTAAATTAAGTGCTTTTAAAGAGACCAACCCAATTTAACACACTAAGCAATAGATATGCATTGTTCAGCTTTGAAAGTATGTTTTAAAATATTTAATCTATATTATTAAAAAATAGCTAAAAATATAAAAATTAAATTTTATTAAATATTATGGTATCGCGATAACTCGCAAGTAACCCTGAAACCCAAATAGAGTGATGTGTATGTACTGAATTTTATATGTAGATGTCCACCAAAAAAAATTATATGTGGATTATGCAGATAAACTTTTTTTTACAAAAAAAATTGCTAACCAGTCGGAAGCGGGTCAAGCGAGACGGATATGATAATATAAACTACCTTTGATCGTGCAGCATGAAGAGAATGGATAGGAAGAATTGGCTCCCTCGGGCTAGCTGCTTCAAGAAAATGTTTTCTTCCGCATGAGCATAAACTTGTTGATGAAGAGCCTGAAGGAATGTGCCCTTTTAGATTGTCCGCTCGAAGATGATCTCGTGAAGCTCTAATTGCTCTGTGAGGGAAGTATGTGAGCAATGACACCAGTGAGGAAGGCCTTGAATGCACTTGAGACTTCATCATCATCATCATCATCATAATGACCATAATGACCAACCATACAATCTTAACCTTAGACTTCTAGAATTGTCCCCACATTTATAGGAATCTTATCTAGTATATTTTTTGCTTTTATGTAAAAGATATTGGTGTGGATGCCTCTAAACGCTTGATTTGTGTCGCATGCGATAATTCATGCGAGATATCTATTTGGGAAACTTTAAAGATGGGCTCGGGCTTGAATATCAAGCCCCACCATATATCTCAATAATGTAAAAGTTACACTTTCTCCTTGATATCCAACTAAAGTCTTTGGTTTTCAATCCTGCTTTTCCCAGCTGCTTTCCGTGTGTACTTCTTCATATTGGGATTTAGATCCAACCCGTTATATTCACATTACGGGCAGTGTAGTTATCTGATATTAGGACCTGTCCTAATACAAATCTCCAGCACCTTTTCAGCTTTTGCCGTCAGTTTATCAAACCACCTTAATCTTTTTTTTTTGACATCAAACCACCTTAATCTTGGAATCACCAATCACAACTTTGAGACACTTGTGAAATATCAGTCAAAAGAAGGATGCAACATCCAGCTCATAAGCATACATACCTCTTTCCAAGAAGATTTGCCTCACTGAGTTTAAAATCAAGGAGGTAAACCACCCAATATCCGGCCTCTATGTATGATGTTCTCCTGGAACATCCTGATGTACATACCAAGCTTTTAACACTATCAATATCTCTTGTCTTACAAGAAGTCAATCAGATCAAGAATAATCTTCCAGATGCAACCAACTTCTGCACAGTCAATATCTTGTGAATAATATTCGATAGGAATGTCATGAGATTACAGTTAGGTTTATTTCTAGGGGTCAAAAGTTACATACTTTGGGAAACGTCAAGCCAAGAAGGTAACAACAACGAAAACAGCAAACCATTGAAACCACTATAAAGCTTATTATGTACGTTCACGTTTAAAAGTCTTGAATAATAGCAAGAGAAACCAATGGCCTGCGCTATCTGAAATGCATCTTTAAGTCCGACCTTTGACCACAAAGAACTGTGAAGAACAGACGTAATCAAAACGTACGGTGGAAAGAAGAGGACGGAGAGAACTTCAAGGAAAGCAAGTATTCTAGGTTGTTACTTGTTACAACGAACGTCTACTCTCTCAGCTTCAACTTTAATGGTGGTAACATCCCAAAACTTACTTTAGAAAGGTAAATTCAAGAAGGAACACCATTATTGTTTTGTTTTGCTCCTCAAGAGATCTCTGAATGTTTGTTCACGATCTGATGTTGTCTTTTGCGTCAGCATCGATGCCTCCACCATCCTTTAAGTTGGTACTGTCAGCAATTGATGCGCAAGATTGGTCAGCGAGAGGTTCGTTGTTGTCAGTCTCAGTGTCTGATTTTCACGAGATGTATTTAAGGGATTATTAAAAATGATATGTCTAATGGAATCAAGAAAACGAGGTTGTGAATTTATATCTAAAAGCACATCACCTTCAAAGTTATCGCCTGAGGCTAAAGCCATTCGCATTATGGCTAGTGTCCTTTCACGGAGATCAAGTGCATCAAGAGATTGGAATTAGTTGCGTTTGGTTGGAAGAGTCTTTGGATTTGACCATCCTTTCAAACTGAAACCAGGAACGTGCTCACAGCGATTTTCAATAGAGGAGGGGAGCTCCTTCAGACTTGAGCATCCAGTGACATTCAACATCATGAGACAAGCGGCATAGTAAACAAAGGGGAGCTTCACCAGACTTGAGCATCCACTAAGATCCAATGTCTTTAGACTAGTGACATATCTAATAGAAGGGGGGAGCTCCACCAGACTTGAACATCCACTAAGATCCAATGTCATTAGGTTAGTTGCATTCTCAATTGAAGCAGGAAGTTCCACCAGATTTGAGCAATTACTAAGAATCAACTTTTGAAGATTTTTGACATTCCCAATAGAGGAGGGGAGAGTCTTTAGACTTGAGCATCCACTAAGATCCAAAGTCCTTAGACAAGAGGCATTCCCAATAGAAGCAGGGAGGTCCACCAGACTTGAACATCCACTAAGATACAATTCAAAAAGATTATTGAGACTCCCAACAGAGGATGGGTATTCTGCCGAGTGTGAGTATCCATTGGGAAGCAATACCTTGGATTCAGTGTCAATTACAATAGGGGGGAGTATCTTCAGACTTGAGCATCCACTGAGATCTAACCCCTGGAAATTCTTGGTATTCCACACAAAGGGCCCCGGGACCACATTAGAGAAACTGTCGGCATTAGAAGTTTTGAGACTACTGATGTTCCATATGCAAGAAGGGAGATTCACCAAACTTGAACACCCAGCTAAAAATATCTTGACATTAGAAATATTCTCAACAGAGGAGGGGATCTCCACCAGATTATTGCAATACTCGATATTCAATACCAACATATTAGTTGCATTCCCAACTGAGGAGTGTAGTTCCATCAAACTTGTGCAATAACTGAGATCCAAACTCAAGAGACTAGTGGCAGTCGAGAGATCAGGAAGCTCCTTCATCTCTGAAGAATCACTCAAATCCACCCACTTGAGATTTTGAAGAGGCTGCCCACACAAATAAAGACAGCATATGAGGACACATGCGGTTTAGTAGTGAAAACATTAACAAGAATACTCAGACAGCATGCAACCAAACAAAGTGTATATATTTCAACAAGGAACAAGGGAGACATAACTCACTTGAACTGTTGCACAAAAAAAAAACTCACTTGAATTCCTTCCCACAGCTTATTAAGCTTGCTGTACGCATGTTTAATTCTACGAGGGACTCTGTAACAAACGTAGAAGGCAAGCATGTGGCCGGAAAGTAATCCCAATGCACTAAACTAAGTTTTGGAGATAGATCTTTCAGATTTGCAGGAGAGTGTAACCTGCAGTTTCCTTTATCATCAAATTGTCTGTGGAATCTTAAAAACTGGAGATTACACATTCTTTTGAAGGTTATTTTGCTAATACTAAGTTCTTTGCTGATCTCAGACAAGTCAAGATCTATGCCCACAAGACTTTCACTACCCTGCAAAGGACAAAAGACGAAACAAGAGTCATAAAATGAATTTAGATTGTAGGAAACAAGACAACACTCAAGAAGGACTAATGTGGAACCGTACTGTTTCATTAATGAGAACTTGACAAATCTCTCTGGCATCAGCCAAAAACTGACGCTTCCCAGGCTCATGAACAGATTGGCTACGAACAATATCTCTACCTAGTTGTACTAGCAGATTATGCATCTTTATAAATCCATACTCGCGAGATATTAGAGATCTTTCAGCTAAGATGTGAAGCCCATGACTCCAGTTAAAGAATGTCCTCTCGAGATGATCTTCTAGTGTCTGAATGCTTTTCAGATTGAAAAAGAAAGCTATGTAAAGAAATAATTCTTTATCTTTATCGCATAAGGCGTCATAACTAAACCTTAAAATACTCTTGATATCGTCATGAAGCCTACTCCTTAACCTTGGTAGTGCATTGATCCACTCATGCTTGGACATTCCCCGGAAGTAACAGCCCATTACCCTTAATCCCAGTGGGAGTTTCCCAGAAAGGTTTGTAACTTCCAGCGCAAGCTCCTCAAAACCATCTTCAGGGGAGTTTTGACCAAAAGCATATGTGCAGAAGATTTGGAGCGCCTCTTCATCAATTGGATAATCCACCTTGTAAACATGATCGATCCCATGTGCCTTCAAGAGTTTTTGATCTTGCGTTGTAATGATAATTCGACTTCCACGACCAAACCATTCAGGTTTGTCTGCCATGGCATTGAGTTGGACTAACCGATCCACGTCATCAAGAACGATAAGCACTTTCTTTTTTTTCAACCTTTCTGGTGCAACACCCAAGTGACCTATCTTCAATTTCTCATCACGGAATGTCTTAGACAAAAGTTGTTCCTGTAACTGCAACGTGTATGCGTAATTGTCGAGGTAATGTGTTGTATAACCTCCTTTTATGCTCTCCATGAAAGCAGTATGCGTGAAGTTACTACAAAGCTTTTCATATAAAGCCCTGGCGATTGTTGTCTTACCAATTCCTGCAGGGCCCCAAATCCCTACCATTCTCACTTCATCACATTCTAGGCTTAACAACGACCGCATCTTTTCCATGTGAGCTCCAATACCAACTAAGGATTCAAAATAGTTCGAGGGAACAGAATCATTCAACACGTTTGAAACGTCAGCAGCAATTTTTTCAATCATCTCCGCTTCACTACACCTAGCAGCATAGTCAGATCAAGAACGCATCCATTAAACCGTAATGAAGGCTAAGCAGTTGCAAGAAAGTTAGTGGAGATTAAGATGGCTAACCAGTTGCTAGAGTGCTCTCCCGCTATTGTGGCCACTTCCGCCAAAGCTTCTCTCCATCTCCAACTGTCCTCCTCTGTTTTACCGTTACAAGTATCATGAAAGACTTTCCCGAACTCTCCAGCCTGTTTCTTCACATCAGATGGATCAACTTCATAGAAAACGGGCATCACTGTTTGACCAAACTCTCTTCTGCACTTAGTAATCTCAACCAACTCGTTCAGGCACCATGTGGAAGAAGCGTAGTTCGGGGAGAGCAAGACGATCGCAACTCTCGACCCTCTGATAGCTTCTGTAAGTTTGGGACCGATAGATTTGCTCCTCTTGATGTTATTATCGATGAACGTGTCGATTCCTCTTCTTCTGAACTCCTTGAGAACGTGACTAAGAAACGTTGTGCGAACATCTGCCCCGTGGAAGCTCGGAAAGACATCGTGTATCCAATTGCGAGGGGAAGACAATGGATAAAGAGCCATGAAAAGGTTCCAACTCTCAAGTCAAGTCTTTCTTGTGTTAAAAAGAAATTTCATGTATAGAATGAAAAGTAAGACTTTTATGGCAATCATTGATGTAGACAAGAACAAGAAAACTAACAAGGATTTATTGAATTGATTAATAATATAGCAGAGAAAACAGTTTAAAATTTTTTAATGAACTGGTTAAGAAGTTGACTTACATTGTCCCTTTTTTCCACCATTAACCCGCAAGAAAAAAGGTTGAGACTTGAGAGACTCCACTTCTGGGTAAGCTCACAAGGGCCCTTTAGTCTCTACTTGATCTATTACTGTAATCTTGGGCCTCCTGTCTATGCAAGGTTGCTCAGATGAGTTTACTTGATTTGTGTAAAGAATCAATAATTAACAAGAAGTTTGATGGGTCACTAAAAGCGAACAACAAGTTTCTTATGGGGATACAGATGTGATGATGCCCAAGTATGGATAATTTAAAGAGAAAACCTTTGCAACAGCTGATGCGCAAGCTTTTTTTATCATCTAGAGGTTCGTTGCTGACAGCCTCAGCGTCTGATTTCACACAATGCATTGAATGAGTTGAGTTGATTTACGTCAAATGGTATCTCAAGAAAACAAGGTTGTGAATTCGTTTATCTAAAAACAAAACGTCACCTGAAGATAAAGCCATTCGTCTTGCGTTGCTGGTGCGGGGTTGGCTGTTTGCATGAACAGATAGATATTAATGTCAAAGAGACAAACAAAGAAACAAGTGGAGAAACAAAGAGAGTTTTCAACTTTATCTGTAGTTTTGGCCGGAGAGCTTCCAAAGGTCCTTTTGGCTTTTTTGTCCCTGAATTAAAATGGTAGACTCAAGCTATTAGCCTCTTATTTTTTTGCTGTGCATTGCTTATTTTAAATGCTCTATTTGTAAATAGCACACCAAATAGAAAGTAGCAGGGAAACAAATAGACTCAAAGATAGTTACAAAGGTGTTATTCTGAAAAAATCACCTTGCCTAATGCCCAATCAGCCGAGTAAAAAAAAAGGCACGCTCATGGACCCTTGAATGAAACATGAATCAGCTTTCTCTAATGTATCACGATGGTAGATAACATTTTAAAAAAAGTAATACAGTAATACTTCTATTTATCAACGGTGAAAGACTAAAGCAGTTGAAAACTAAACTTGATTTGGGTCACATTGTTGGACTAACAAACACTAACCTTGTTTAGCCCAAGCTTAACCAAAGTTCTAGAAGAATCATCCACCTCTTTAAGCATAAAAATCTAGATATTTCTC
>OVBX01002555.1:0-19816 GCA_900406325.1 Erucastrum elatum | reverse complement strand
GAGGTTCCCGCCCGTTTGACCCGCTGCGGAGCGATACAGACCGAGCGATTTGGAAAATTTTGAGTTGTAGGTTGAGTGCGGGTTGAACTTATTTTAAGCGAGGTGAATGCAGGTCAGCTCAATTTTGAACTGTGAATACCTGTCAACCTGCATATTCAAAAAAAAAATCAGAAAAATAGAAATTATAATTGTATATATACATTTTTGAAAAAATTATTATATAAGAAAAATAATTACTTTTATTATAATTAATATTATGACGGGTTTAGCAGATTACCATCGGATTTTGATGGAGCATATGCGAGTTTAAGATTTTTTGTTTGCAAGTATTCCTTGACCCTCTGGACTGTAAGTTCTCATTTATATATTCTTCTAAAGTCTTACTTTATTTTTCCTGTAATTTGGTTCTAATTTACAACACAAATAATGGATATATGGGAGCATGCAGACATGCTTCTTCAGACAGTTTTCTGGATCAGTGACAAAAGTGGATTATCTTACACTAAGACATGGTTTTATAATGGTGAGTAATATTTATTTTATCAAAAATTAATAGTCATTTTTTTATTCTTAATCGTTAAAAAAAACTAATTATTTTGTAATGAGTCAACTAAACTGTTACTCTTGTGCCCCGGATTTCAGACTACATTTGAGATGATTTTTAAAAAAAATAAAATAAAATATCTAAAAATTGACTCTATACCTGAAAATTTGTGGGCTTAAAGCAGTAGTTTCCACTATTAGACACCAAAAAAAAAACAAAAACAAAAAAAACTGGACGAAACTCTAGCATCCATAACATGCATATAAAATATATCATGTCAATGTTCAGATTTTTTTTAACTCAATATCAAATGCAATGCATTAGATTGTATCAAATGCAAAGCATTTGATTGGTGCCTGTCATATATATAGTTCATTATAAGATCTCAAGTTGTCTATGTATTACTCCCTCCGTTTTCTTTTATATGATGTTTGATCAATTTTCACACAAATTTAGGAGACTAAGTCAATACCTATTCTAGCCTTTTTATATACTTAATTTACTCCAGATCATTATTACGACAGTGCGACAGGAGCAGACAGAGTTAAGTAGTTGACGTAACCTTCGGATACAGAGATCACAAACCGATGGCAAGCAAGAGCAGAGGCGGTGAGAAACATAACAAAGGACGTCAAGCAGAATTTGAGCGTGAACACTCGGTCACTCTTGTCGATTCCAGTATCTTTCTTGTATCACTCTGACACGTTTGTAACTAGTTTTTACATATAAACTTAATAAACTTCCATGAAACTACTTAAACCCAGCATACTATAGAACTAACTTTAATTAAAAATGGCCAAGAAAATTGATAAACACTACTATAAGTCTATACCTCTTAGATTATTTATTATCTAAAGGATCACACTTTCAAATCTTGTTGGGATGAGTCTTCTCTTTTGAAAAAAAAAGAAGACATTGTTTATACCTCCCCCTATCAGATGTAGGGGTCTAGGAGCCTTTCCCAAATTCAATCCCATTTTTTTCTTGATAAATACATACAAAATCATAAATCATTGTATGGCCAGCTTGTGATGAGAGTCAGTCAGTATGTAAGCAGACCGTAATACCTACCAAGGGCATTTGGATCCAAAAAAAAATCCAAGTAGTTTTTATAAGTGGAAAAATAGAGAAAAATATAAAAAGAGAAGAGAGATAAAATTCCTTTTTAAAAGTTTTTTTTTTTGTTCAATCCTTTTTAAAAGTTATAAAATATTTTTGAGGAACTTTTTTAACATCAGTCGTTAATATTATTAACCGATGTTCTTACTTAGTTAAAATATGTGTTAAAATTTAATAGAGTTGATAGATAGTCTATCTATATATTGTATGTAGATAATACATAGTCTAATATTATTTAGTATGCTAAAATCTCCGTTATAAAAATCAAAGACAAATTAAAGGTTCACGGTTGATCTGATCTGGTCAGTATTTTGCATGAAACAAGGACTTCTACAGACTGCAGTGTGCAGTGTATATGGCCTACAAAACCTACAATTTTTCTAACTCTCCCGTGACGACCGGACACAACCCCACCAATGCGTGAAATTAATTGCTGATAATTCCTAATAATATGGAATTTTATTAGCGGGCTTAGTGATATATGCAATAGTTGACAAAAAAAAGTGATATATGCGATACAAATTAAAAGAGGAATGTGTAAGAACCACCTGTAATTCAATGACAAAAAAAAATACACAAGTGGACTCTATATAGGTACGATATTTAAGATGAATGTATCATGTATGTAAACGAGTTGGAGTAAAAGACAGAGAAGACAGAATCTACTTGGCCCACTTAACACAAGCCGATGTTCTCGCCGTTCCAAACATCGTATTATCTCTTCAAAATTGCTCTAAATCTGGTGTGATCCTGTGCGATCTTCTTCTATTATTATGCCAACACTTGCTTTATTCTTCTTCTGTTTATTCTTAATTTAATGCTCACATGCTATTACGTAGTTTTTCTTTGGAGTTTAATGTACATATTAATACGATTAAGCACATAACAGGAGACTTTACCTTTTCCTAAACGAACAAGAGACTTGACTTTGCACTATTAACTAGCTAATTAAATTCTAGTTTGACAGTGAACAGATTCCATTTTAAAGGATTTGAAAATATAGTTTAAACTCCCTCTTTTTAGATTTGGTTACGATCCAAAACGCTTTTACTTCAAGAGTTCCAGTTAACCGTTTGAATGATATCATATTTTAAATCCATTAAAACCCCAGCAACCAGAGAATTTTCCGGTCGTACTCTCCTAAACAATTAATTGAATTTCATTCCGGACTATCCCTTATTATAACAAAAAACAGTTGCAAGATTGGTGAGTATCGCATATAAACGTACGTGGAACAAACGCATTAAATGTTGCAACTATTTTACCATGATAAGGGGATACCTTACACTATGAATGAAATTCAATTAACTCAGCTATAATTACAGTGTGGTCTGTAACATTTAGACCCTTAGCCTAGCTCTAATTTGGAGACGTCTTGCAACTCAAACAACCTTGTATCTACTCTGGAATTGTATCTACTTCGAAAGGAGCGATCTTTTAGGTTTCATAATCTCTCCATTCTGGCTCCAGCTTAGGTATTCTACCAAATTATCTGTGCAATTCCGGAAACATTTCTTAATAATCGTTATCGGAAAAGGTGCTGTAAACTACTGATTTCTGCTGCTTCGATAATTGCTGCTGTGTTGGCTGTTGGGAATGGCTCACCCTATTTCTCTGATCTAGTATCTTAAGCTCGGCAATGACATGAAACATTATGATGGCACTGTGTTATTTTTAACTGTAACTTTGATTCATTGTCTTTAAAATTATCAATTATGATTTTTGTTAATTTTTAAAACTACAGGTAAAAATAAAATAGCCTGTTTTTATTTTATACGGTAAAATTATAGAAAGTAGTTTACTTTTTCTGTTTTTATTTAATTTTATAACTACAATATATATATATATATATATATATATATATATATATATATTTACGGACTAAATCCTACATCAATATATTTTACAGTTACAGTATCATCCACACTGAAACTTTAACTTCTTAATATGTTCATTTATATATTTTAATTACATAAAAGAAATCGATATGTAAGTTGAAAAAATGGTGTAAGGATATTTTAATAGCTATAATTGGATTTCGTACAACAATTTTTGGTAATAATTCAAATTTTATCCACAAAAACAAATGATATATGGATGTTCAAAAGAAAAATAATGCCGTAAGGATATTTTAATAGGTGTTTTCTTTTTAACACAAAAGGATATTTTAATAGGTACTATTCGATTCATACAATAAACAGCACTGTTTAAGCTAATATCACGTGGGAAGGGCATGTGCGACTTATGATTAACGCAAAGTCAAACTCAAATATCAACCCTTTGACAGTACTATAGTTTGCACGACAACACTTTTCTATATCTAGTTGCGCCCGTAAAAATTTGGAAAGAATTTAGAATATGTAATAATTGACGTAATACTTTGTGTTACGAGTTGTCTTTTTTTTCTTTTCATCTTTTTTGTTTAATCGGGAATATCTGGACCACCGAAGCTTTAACTAACAACGAACTTTCATTCGAAAAATCAGTATGCCACATCTTTTTCAAAAAAAAAAAAATCAGTTTGCCATATGCATTTATTACGTACTATATGGTGTCATTACTCATTCCACAAATTATTCAAATTTATACGATATTAATTTCAGAATATCTAACAGTAAATCATATTTTTAATTAAAATAAATTTGTAACTATAAATGAATATAAATTTATAGGAACGTGCAGATCATACTCCAACTTTTTGTTTATTTTAGAATCAATAAAAAATATGACATAATTGAAAAGAATACAAAAATCTAATATTTCAAAACAAATAACTGAACCAATATTGTTTATGAGAAAATCATATATATTTATATATAAGAGAATATTTCATTTATTTTATACTTACAAGATATAAAAAACTTAAAATTATAAAACTCAAAATAAAATATTAATCATTTATAAATATTTATATATTTTAAAAATATTTATAACCGTGTGTATGAGTCACCTAACTTATCTTAAATAAAGATTAGTTAGATTATTTCTAACTACGCTCATAATTCAATATATGTATCTAATTTTTTTTGCATGGTAGTTATTTTTCTTGTGTGGTCAAACTACTACGTATAAAATAGTTCATTTTAGCCTTTGACTGTTTGGTACGAATAAAAAATATTTATTCTGAATTTAATTTTTCTCTAAGTTCAGTCAAAATTTATCAGTCGACTAAAATAATATTTCTAGTTTATTACTGTATTGAAAGAGAAAAAACAGTTTTGGTTTGAGTTTTGCAAGAGGAATATTTTTTTTTGAAACTAAGAGAAATAAATTTACTTTGATTTTTTTCTTGTCTTTCCAGTTTCCACCTATTTCTCTTTCCGGAATGGTGTTGGTGACTAAATGTGCAAATTGGGCTTCCCCCCAACACCATTGGAAGCCTTATTCTATTTTACACCCAATTCTTCCGGTCACAACCTTAGATAGTTAAACGTATATATTTTTTTAATTTAAACATATATTTTATTTAACAAATTTAAATGCGTTATATTAACGTTACTGTCGTGTCATAACTCAAATTTAAATTTCACATACGTGTGACGTACAGAACCACAGATTCTTAAAGTTTATAATTTGTTTAGTATTAATTAATAATTATTCATTACAGTTCTGTACAAGAATTACAGTAACTGGCTATTTGTCCGTACATTTTTTCATTTTCTATATTTTTGGTAAAAAAACGTTAATTATTTTTCTGGTATGTTCCATCTCCCTGACCAGTTTGTAACTTGAATGTCTCTCTCCAATGAACCTTCGCGCAGACATAAACAGCTCACTTCCGTTATTACTATTATTATTTATATTTTAAAGCATTAAAAAAAACAAGAACTGCATTCATTAACATGTTCACTCAATCACCTCCCTCAGATCGATTCTTTCCTCAAACCTTCCATCAACTCAAACCCTCAAAACATGTCCAGTTTCCTCATCTTCTTCTTCTTCCTCCTCACCTCCACTTCACTTCTCATTACCGTCAATGCCTACGGCTCGACAGGAACCATCGCCGCAGCTTTCGGAGAAAACGGCTTCTTCTGCGCCATCGACGCAAGCGGGAAACAAGAAGTCATCTGCTGGGACAGAGGCAACACAAACCACTCTCCCGGAAGTACTTACTCTCCTCCGGCGATGTCTTCTCTCTCCGGCGGCGAAGGCTTCCTCTGCGCCATCACCTCCAACACCTCGCGCGCCTTCTGCTGGAACCTTCAAGATCCTTCTCAAAACCTAGTCCCGAAAGCTTTTCAGTACAACTCGTACTCGAGCGTCGCTTCTGGTAACAACCACGTCTGCGCTATAAGCGGGTTGTATTACTCGGGTCCTGACTACGGTCCTGTTCATTGCTGGGAGTATACCGACACGACAAACTTCTCATCTGGTGTTCTATGGAACTCTTCTTTTCATACTCCTTACATAGATACTCTCATGTTTCGTAAGATTGTTTCTGGAGATGGGTTCACTTGTGGTGTTACTAAAGATGGAGAGTTGGTTTGTTGGGGACCGAAGTCAAACGGGTTAGGTCTCTCCGACAACAAGGGAGAAGGGTTCGAGGTTTTAGCTTCCGGGAGGAACTCTGTTTGTGGTGTCTCTAAAGAGTCTGGTCAGGTTCAATGCTTTGGAGATGAAACAGAGTTTGGGGAAGTACCAAACCGGGACCGGTTTATCGCTCTCTCGGCCGGTGCTAATCATTATTGCGGTATAAGAGAGGATGATCATGGGGTTGCGTGCTGGGGAAGAAACGTGAACTCCACGTCTTCAGCTCCTAATACTTC
Organism: Erucastrum elatum; assembly: GCA_900406325.1. Classification (NCBI taxonomy): domain Eukaryota; kingdom Viridiplantae; phylum Streptophyta; class Magnoliopsida; order Brassicales; family Brassicaceae; genus Erucastrum; species Erucastrum elatum. The sequence continues at coordinate 13,387 of OVBX01002555.1, read as the reverse complement.
AGGTTTTGTAGCGATCTCGTCTTCGGATTCAACCACTTGTGGTGTTAGAGAGCTTGATCTGGTTCTTGATTGCTGGAGGGTTCATGATTCTACTAAACCGGATTATAGTCCTCCCTTGGAGCTATGCAGCCCCGGGGTGTGCTCTCCTCGTGGTAACTGTGGTGATGGATGGTTTGCTTTCAACGCAAGTATCTTGAAAGAGTCAGAGCTAACAAGCTTGTGCTCGTTTCATGACCTAAACATTTGTTTACGCTGCGGGGTTGATTGTTTGGAGGGCTACTTCCCTTCGAGTGGTTGTAACCCTAACGCGGACAGGGTCTGCACTCCTTGCTCGTTGTGTCAGAACAGCTCTTGCTACGGTGTCTGTAAGATCCCTGGTGAGAAATCGCGTAAGCACGAGCAGAGAGAGGTGAGGAGGCTGGTGATCATCGTTGGAGTCTCTGTTTTGGGGTTCTTGGTTATGTTGGTGGGTCTATCTTTCATTCCGAGGATGACTAAAGGAAGTAAAAGAGATGATGAAGAGAGGAGTAAGATGACTTGTTGCTTTTGCTTCGACAAGAACTCTGTTGAAGCTGATCCTGATCCTGTTCCTCAGACGGGGCTTCTCCCGAGCGCTGTCTCTTTAGGGGAGACCAAGATCTTCCGTCTGTCTGAATTAAAAGACGCGACTCACGGGTTTAAAGAGTTTAACGAGCTGGGAAGAGGTAGCTTCGGGTTCGTCTACAAGGCTGTTTTGTCTGATGGGGTTCAAGTCGCCGTCAAAAGAGCCAACGCTGCGACCATTATACATTCCAACAACCGAGACTTCGAGTCAGAGTTAGAGATTCTATGCAAGATCAGACATAACAACATTGTAAATCTTTTAGGATACTGCTCGGAGATGGGTGAACGGCTTTTGGTTTATGAGTACATGCCTCACGGTACGCTCCATGATCATCTCCATGGAGATCTTTCTCAGCTGGACTGGAGCATGAGGTTGAAGATTATGTTGCAAGCTGCAAGAGGGCTCGACTACTTACACAACGAGGTCGACCCTCCGGTGATTCATAGAGATGTGAAGACGTCTAACATCTTGTTGGACGGTGAGATGTGTGCAAGAATTGCTGATTTCGGATTGGTTAGCTCCAGTGAAAGAGACTCAAGCAAGAGTGATAGAGAAGGTGACGTGTATGACTTTGGTATTGTTCTTCTTGAGATGCTAAGCGGGCGGAAAGCTAACGATAGAGAGTCTGATCCTCCCGGGGTCGCGGAATGGGCTGTTCCTGTGATCAGGAAAGGTAAAGCTGCCGCGATTATCGATAGGAACATTGGTCTGCCTAGAAATGTTGAGCCGTTGCTTAAGTTGGCTGAGTTAGCTGAGCTTGCTGTGAGGGAGAATCCGAATGAGAGGCCAAGTATGAGAAATCTGTTGAGCTTTCTTGATCTCATTGTCAAGACTGGACTCACCTTTTAATTTTCAGAAGCCTTACAAAATGTGAATTATATGTTTTCAGCCTTGTTTTCTTATGCTTTGTTACAAAATTGTACAATCATTGATTAATTAAAGTAATAAACTGACAGATTTGTTTGTCAAACTTTATCAGAAAGTGATCTTAGTAGTGTAAAAGCTGTTGTCAGAGTCTTTTTCTTTTCTTTATGATTAACATATAAACGTAGGTTGAGCACTTGAGCTATAGAGCTAATCGGTTGCTGGCCATGGTGTATGCTTGTAGGTTTTCTCCCTTCTTGTTTTGGATTCTCACTGGCTCGATCTTTTGCCTTATCTCGGTCATATGAGAATGGTTTTACCATGTTTAGACCGCATTATATTTTTGTCTCTTTAAAACAGATTCAGTCCAGATCTAATCTGTTTGGAATGTCTTTTATATACGCATTTGAGAAAAGAGTATGTGAAACTTGTTAAAATTTGTTTCTTTTATGAATAATGAAAGTAGAGCATACGAAATTTGCAAGGTAAACTTCATATCACAACATAGTGGCGGTAGTGTATTGATAGTGCAAGGGGTTTGCTTCTCCTTTTGTCTCGGATTCAAACAACCTTTAGTACGAACTGCTACTTTTCAAAATTGGAATTTTCAATATTGGCTTCGGGCCTATAGCAGATTATGGGTCTATAAAGATTTATGGACCTAAAGTCTGTTCTATGACTCGTATCACGAGAAGAGCAACCAGTTTCCAAGTTCTTTTTAATAAGTATAAAACTTATTTAGTAGTATGACACTACATTTATAAAAAAAATTACATAAACAATTTGACAACCGATGATATTATATATTCCCTCCGTTCCATAATATAAGATGTTTTGGAGATGTTTTGGTGTTTCAAAATATAAAATATTTTTATATTTTTAAGGTACTTTAATTTTATTGGGAATTGATTAACCAATAGTAGTATACTACTTTTTTTCTGATTGGTTACTTTATGTTTAATTTAGATTATTTAATAATATTATTTTCTAGAAAGTAAATTTTCTTAATTTTTGTGCATTCATGCTAAAAATCTTATATTATGGAACAGAAGGAGTATCTTACAAGCATCTACGCATAATCATCATCGGAACCATCCTATGATTATCCAATTTTGACTGGATTTACTTGCACCATATTGAAAATTCATCCTATGAAATTTACAGTTGGCCAAAATTATTTGTAACATGTTGAAGATTTTTTGTAAACTTTTTTTTGGTACTCTGTATTAATAAATCGCTTTCTTCTAGATTTGAAATTGATATTTCCTGTAATCTGCAAAAGTTTACATAGTTTGAAATTCAAACTCTGAACCTAAATATAGAAACTTTTAAACCTTAATTAGTAGGTTATGTTGTTTCCACACCAGTTTCCAGAGTTTTGGCAAGTTTTTTTTATCTCTTTCAAATGATCTCAAAAAGAAAAGGAAAACGCGTATAGGAAATGATTTGTGGCCTTTGGAAATCGGACACTATGAAATTATCATCATAATATAAATCATTTTAAATTCTACTTTGAATTTTTTTTTGAATGTATCCATAATAATGTAACATTAGTAAATTATATTGTAAAATAAAATTTCAGGTTAGAGTATAGTATGTGTGCATTACTCTTCTAAAAATGGGTCTATATTTGTTTTTATAAATGTTAAAAAGATCAACGTTACTGAAAAATGAGAATTGGTATCCATATTTTTCAGATCGATGTGTATAATACTATCATGTCAATATTTTCTACTCGGTAAAAGTAGTATCCGTTGTATTGGAACCCCTAGAAAACGTCCATTGTAATTTGTAACTACACGGTTCATAGGTAATTGAAAAACGTCCCTAACTTTTGACCAGGAAAACAGGGGTCCTAAACTTATTTATTTCGAATCGGAGCATATCCATCGGAATCAACCCAAATTTTCTTTGGAGGTGATCTGGAAATTCTTTGGACTCGGACCCAACCACACTAGCCCGACTGACATATTTACATATTATATGATTTAAATTACAATAAATTGGCAGCATCTGTCTCCTAGGTAAAAAAAAACACACATATCACATCACACAGATCGATAATGGTCTAGTTATAACTTATAAGAATTCGAATCAACTTTTGTCAAAATGATGAGCGTGGCCCTCGGTTGTTGAAATTTTTGTGACCTACTTTGACTGATATTAAAAATAGATTAATCATTCGCTAATGCCCAATCACAAGGTCTATAGGGGACTAGTGTGGTCCATCTCTTATCATTATTATTTTTAACACGACATTTTCTTTACTGATTATTGCAAATACATGTTGTCATTAAGCAAAAGCTTACTTCAAAAACTTTATTTCTTTTTTTCACTATTTCCTTTTTATTATTACCCTCTAACCCATGATTTATAGTCCCTACATCACTTCTTATATAAGAAATGTAAAGTGAATATATGTTCATTGAAGGGATATACTACATAAGGAATATTTTGACTAGCCAGCAAAATCAAATAACTGAGAGTAGAAAGAGTATAATTGGTATATAAAACTTGTGTTATAGTTAAAACATTTTCTCTGCATTTCTATGAACAATTACATATGTTTGTAGATAGTACATTGTTCATATTTAAAAAAAAATCTTTACAAGTTAAAAATATCAAAATTTGCATTTGTTTCATATAGTCTCATGCATGGTTAGATGGATGCTTGGATAATTGGAGTCACATCGAAACCTTTCCTAGGGTTTCACCTACTGTAGTAGTAACATTTCAAAATATAAGATTTATTTATTATCTTTTTCAGATATAATATCATGTAAATTTAGTTAGCGAGAGAAATAATAGTTGTTCGGATATAGATCAAGTAAAAAACATGAGTAAAATAAACTCCCTTAATGTTTGTACCACTCATTGAAGTTTTCTTACATTCCATTTGAAGTACTTACGCAATAAGATCTTTAAGAAATCAAAACTACATGTAACGATTAATTTTGCCCAAAAACAATTAATGACAAGTATGCGATATATTAAAAACTAGACCTTGGTATTGTTTACACCATGCATGTGACAAATTGTATCTTTTGCTTTCGTTATACACTTATACTTATGTAAGTTCAGCATTTCAGGAAAGAGGTAATATTAAAGGACTATTCAACTTTGTTTCAATAGCTTTACTAACTTGAATGATTTGTTTTATCATCGATCTACATATATATACATTTTCAGAAACTTCAAATCAATTTTAAATCATTTCTTAACATTTAGGCCAAAAATGTATATATACAATTTCAGTTGACTAAAGACTTTAGCCTAATCATAGTAAATATACACAAAATAGCAACTCTATTTTGTTAATCACAAATCTTGAATTCTTGAACTTCAATTGTGTATAACATCTACCTTAATATTCTATATTTTTGTTACAGAGTACAATACGTGGAAATTTTCATTGTGACATAAACAAAACCAAATGCAATCATTGCTACCTCACGGAAATGGAGTCAGAAATGTGTGATGCAACTTCTTGCATGTGTAGACAATTGTTAGATTAAAATTACAATTCAATAAATACAACAAATAAGTTATAAGGGTAGGTCACAAGTTACTACATATACAAAATATATTTATATAATCGATATGATTGAAACAACACAAGAATATGAACCGTACGGGAATATATTAGCTATTAATATAATTAACGATTTTTTTTATAAACAAGGAGCTATACATTGATGTTATCATAGAATAAATCCTCGTAAAAAGTGCTGTGACATGACAAACATTTGTAATGGAAAAATACGAATCAAAAGACTCACCAAAATATCCGTCAGTGGAATATTTGGAGACCACATGAAGAAGCATAAGCATAGGTGGTAGCTAGACGGTTCAGTGAGGTACCTTCTAATCTTCTTCACATGATTGGATGGAGCAATTAACATAAATTTCTACAAAACAAGCTCGATAGAATTTAATTAGTACCATAACATAATTCGAAAATATATGATGAGAATATGCTTGGCTCCTCATACGCCATCCACGGAGGTCGCCGATGGTCGATGAACTTAGTGTATGGCATACAGGGAGCCAGGCATATACATATATAATACATCAACATATATATGCATACATGTTATAAGTATTGAAAGTAATTGCCCAAAACGGATATCAAATTCTATTTTCAAGTGAAGCTATATCTAGCTAGATCTCCACCTGGACATGCATGAACAGATATAACAGCAAATTTGTATGACTATAGAAACAATCTAAAGCAAGGATTGTGATTTGCATGTAAGAAAATGAAATTGATGAGATCTTTTGTTTTCTGTCTCTCTCTCTCTCTCTCTCTTCAGGAGGAATGGAGGTTAACTGTTCTTGAAACCCTAAATGCCGATTTCTTGAAAATACAAAAGGGAATAGAGAATCAACGAACAAAATATGAGGGTCGAGATTGAGGATCCAGAGAGAGAAGAAAGGAGATACTGAAGGTGATTGAGAGAGGAGGAGAAATGGTTTATATAAACAATTAAGGGTGAGATGAGAGAGATTCAGATGTATATATGTATTATGTAGACAAAAGGCAACCATATTAAAGGAGAGATGTTTGGGTCAAAAAGATAAAAATAACACAAGAAAATGGAAAAAGAAAGACCCACAAGAAACCCTAAGGAAAGGGCAAGAAAGAAGGGATGAAGGCAAAATGCTAAAGTTAGGGCATAAATAAATATTTTTGGTTAATTTGTTTAGTCTTTTCAGAGTGAAACAAGGATTGCTTGTGGGTCTGCTTTTGCGTCTCATCCTCTCACCACCTCACTAAATATAGACATCCATGATGACATCCATACACATCAACATCCAGATCACACATGCATGAGCACGAGAGATGGCATCATGGTGGTGGGTAGATTAAGTGAGAAGGACGTAAATTTCGCTGGACATAATTAAAGGGAGAGGAGAGATAAAAGTATTAGAACCCTAAAAGAGGAGAGAGTGTGTTTGAAATCTCCTTTTCCGAGTCGGGTGGTCTTAAAAAGCTAAAGGTTGCTTTTCTCTTCTCTGAAGCTCATTTTGTCTGCAAGTGCTTGGATACACATGGATTCCTCTATCGCTTCCACCTTTTTCCACATTCCAATTTTTATTATTATCATTTCAATTCCGAAAATATATTCATTTTGTTATCTTCTTTTCTATTGTTTTTTTGTTGTGCAACATCATATATATTGGTTTATTTTCTTACAAATAAAGGGCTATTATCAGCCGGGAAATATGGTACACCTCATATCTATTGTCCACTGTAATAATGCAACAACAAACCATGAAAAGAAAGGGCTCGACTCATATAATCTTGCAACTGATTAATAAGTGTTATAATATAGCAACTACTATATAGTGAGAGGAACAATCCATTGCCTTTAAGAAAGTATATAGAATAGTGAAGTAATTGTTTAACTTTATACTAAGATTCCCTCTTTGACTCTTCTGTTTAGCCTAAGGAACAATCCATAGTGTTTACTACCTAATCCTTGCTGTACTTTTGTCTACCCACCAATTATCGCATGCCTTTATAAAAATATATGCATGCGCAAACATTCTTACTATATAATATATGTCGTGTGTTTAAAAATGTAAAATAAAAATATGTTGCATATTTGTTAAGTGTTTGAGCGTTTCTGTGTGCGAACTGAATTGTACGTAGATTTATTCGCTCACATGTATCTATGAATTAAAGAATGGTAAGTTCGTGGACCATCTGCGGTGATACAAGCCTATGAGACTCACCATCTCCTAGGCGGCTAGGCCTGTTGCATTCATGTTAAGTCAGGTACCAGTGTATATACATCATTATAATATCTTGGGAATTATATCAGATCTTCCGGTGCATTTACATTTTTCACAAACACAAGAGTCTGAAAAGTGTAAGGAGGTTTGTGAAATCAATGTGTCCTTCCGCTCCAATGTTTAAACGTGAACTCCCGACCCGGTTGTATTTCGTTAACATTGTAAAATGGCTTAGATGTAAAAGCCGAGCAATCAAGTAACAAATTATCCATTTCATTAAAAATTTCATGAACGATTAGATACTAGCCACGATTAGATACAAATTTCATGAACGATTAGATAAAGCCGAGCAATCAAGTAACAATTTGTCACATTAAAAACTAAAAACCTTGAGATGTTGTTACTTTCTGAAGATTATATCAGTAAAGTTCCAATCTATAAACCCTATTAGAGAGAAGATCCCACATCGGAAATATGAAAAGGACATTAGTAATATATAAAGGATTTGGGTGACTCCACTAATTGCCAACTGGTTTTAAGTGGAAGCCCAAGAAATTTGACATGGTATCAGAGCCGACCCAATACCCTGACCCTTTCAATTCGGCTCGGACAGTGACCCGATTAACCCATTAGCTGATGGTCCATAGAAGGCTCAGTTCTCCGAGATCGCTAAAAGATAAAACATGATCTCGGAGGGGTATGATAGATTCTGCGAGATCAATGGTTAGACCCACCATTATCTCGAGGGAGGGTATTGGAGAGAAGATCCCACATCGGAAATATGAAAGGGACATTAGTAATATATAAGGGACTTGGGTGGCTCCACTAATTGCCAATTGATTTTAAGTGGAAGCCCAAGAAACTTATCATGGTATCAGAACGGACCTTCACCCTGACCCATTAATCCGGCCCGGACAGTGGCCCGATCAACCCAGTAGCTGATGGCCCAGAGAAGGCTCAGTTCCGCCGAGATCGCTAGAAAATAAAGCATGATCTCGGAGGGGGTATGATGGATTCGCGAGATTAATGGTTAAACGTACCATTGTCTCGAGGGAGGGTGTTGGGATAAAGATCACACATAGAAAAGATGTAAGAGACTTGAATAATATATAAGGGACATGGATCACTCCACTAACTGCCAATTGATTTTAAGTGGAAGCCCAAGAAATTTGACAAACCCCGATTTTGTGTAGATAATTATATATTTATCTACGCATGTAGAAAAAATACTCCATCATACAGAATAGGAAGGCGATCACATTGAAACCATATGTCCATAAATATTTACAATTTGATGATAGTGTAAAGATTATGCATATAGATTTACAATTTGATGATAGTATAGAGATTATGCTGGAAGATGATTGTATGTGTTGGAACAAAAAATCAGTTTAAAACTTCTTTAATTAGCTTGTTTATACCAGCCTATAACCTGTATTGAATAGTCTAAGCCAAGCGATACAAGCCTAGGAGATGGTGAGTCTAATGGTTAGATCACTTGAATATAATATAAGTTATTCATCTCCAGATTAAGAGCAAAAGTATATGCAATTGTTAGAATTCGTTTTTACGACCCTACTAGCTAGCTCAGGCTTTATTGTTTAATTTTGACCAATTTGACCTATTTTATTCGCCTATAGGCCATGGCCATTGTTTTGGTCGGCATGACTATTTGAATATTTATTAGTGTTTTAAATTAATGGTATCCTCCTTTTGTGTTTTTTGCCGCTAATTTCTTTTCAAGAATCAATACCTATTTTTGACATTTGTCTGTTATCCTATACAAATATCTATATTATTAAAAAAGAAGAAGTACAAATATAAAATATCTCTTAGTTTTCACTTTTAATTACAATGACATGCCATTGAAGTAATTAAATGAACCATTAAATGAACCTATATTTAAAAAATTATTGTCTTTTTCTATTTATTAAAAAGTTTCCTAAATCATTTTAACTTAATTTCGTATTTAATATATTTTCTAAAATAAATTAGCTGATTTTTAGGAATATTCATATTTAAAATTTATTTTAACAATATTAAAATTAGATAATGTTACGATTAATTATTTTGAATGAAATTCAAGTTTAAATTCAATATTAAACAATATTTCAAATATTCCTTAAATATATGTTTAACTTACCATTAATTATTTTGAATAATAAAATTGATATATGTTAAGATTTAAAATATTTTAAACTACTTATAGAACAAGCTGAAATATTTGTAACTCAATATTATTTTAATATAATTAAATCTCACCTAATATTATATATTTTTCAAGAATTTTTAAAGTATATGTTTAACCATTTTTGTTGCTATTAATTATTTTCAACAAAAAAGTAATACTGAAATTTAAATATATTTGAATTATTTGTAAATCAAAGTTTAATATTTATAACCAAATATTTTTTTTTCTAATGTATCTAAATCTTACCATATTATTCATATTTGATCAAAATATTTAAATTCTTTTTATATTTGGCAAACAATTTCATGTTACATGAAATATTACTCAAACTATCAATAGGTCAATATTAATTTTTCAAAAGTTTAATAACAAGCACGAGATACTATTTTTACAACACACAAACTATTCGACTCTTGTGTTTATAAAAATTTAGAAATATGTAAATATTTAAAAATATAAACTGATAAATATTTAAGTAGTATTTATTTATATAAAAAATGAAAATAAATACTCGTCCGGACGGACGGGTCAAGCTCTAGTACTAATTTAAAACGAAGTAATCTGAAACACACAACACACAGGAAAATGTATTTTTGTTAATTTGGAGTAAGCTTGCAAAATGTATTTAGTAACTATATATTTTGAGAGGGAAAATTCCTTAAAAATACCTAAACTAATTCTCATTTGCTAATAAAATACATGATCTATCTTGGCTCCTCGTTTAATACACTAATAAATTTCCACTGCCTATGACATACACAAACTTTTGAAATTCACAGATTTTACATATCGTTTTAAACGGTGTTAACTTCGGTGATAGGTTGTTTTTGATCCTATTTAGCGATTCCCCCCCCCCCTTCCCCAAGAAGAGATTGGTTAGGAACAGAATGGACAACTTCAGCCAGTGCTGGTGCATGCGTAAGCGGCTTTTGAGCCGCTAAAGAGAACCAATAGACACGACAGCTGGTCAGCACCCGAAGTGGATTGACTAAATCCCCCTTATATATTTCTGGGTAAATAAGTTGGAGACTAACAATAAGAAACTCTTAACAGATCTTCCGCACGTTGGGCATATATACCTCTTCTGTGCGTCTTTCTCGTGGCAGGAACATAACAACATGGAAAAGACCTGGCCGGACGCAGACCAGCGCAGGTGGGCGCCACGGCTGTCTTCCTCCATGTGATATATGATATCAAGTAACATGATATTCTTCACCCTTATTTAATGACACGATTTACAAAAGAAGAACCTGGTCGTGTTATATGTATTTGGGATCAAAAAGTTACTAACTTTAATTTGTGATAATTTCTAAAATACATATGCTTGTGATAAAGAGCATAAGTCATAAAATTGATATGAAATTTTTTATAGTCGAAATAAAATAAAAGGTATTTTTTGTTTATTATTTTTTCTCAAGTTTCATCATTCTTGTAAATATATCTATCAAGATTTATTTGTTGATTCAACAAAAAGTTGTGTAGTAATTCTTTGTATATTAATGATACCTAAAAAATAGTTATAGACAGTTGTTCAACGCAAAATTTTATTAAAAACAGATTTACGAATTAATCAATTTTTTTAATGTTCAAAGCAAATTTTTATTAAAAACAGATTTACGAATTAATCAATTTTTTTAATGTCTGCCAACTTTTTTTTTGATGACTCAATTATTTAGAATCATAATACAGGTCCAAGACTAATAAAGAAAACTCCAATAATCTAATTGTTCAATCAATTGATACCGATAATAATTTCTAGAAAACCTAAAATTAATGTTTTGTTGTAGTAAAGTAGAACTCTTTCCGTTTATGTAGTAAAGTACATCAAAAGAAAATGATTCATTTAATAAAATTTTGTTTTCATATTATTTTTCTAAAAAGTATATCTGACCTTGCAAAATGTAATGACCAAAAGAGCTATTGATAATAATGATCTGCATAACAGAGCGCCATAGCCTAATATCATCATACTTACAAGCAATGGCGGAGGCAATAAATATTCTTATTGGGGTCAATGACTTAAATTGGGGGCAAAAAATATTTCAGATTGGGGGCATATACATTAAGCCTTTGTAATTTACACTAATATCAGAATTTTTGTTGGGTTCAGTGGCCCCCATCCTACTGAACGTGGCTCCGCCACTGCTTACAAGCATCATTAACCATTGGGATTGGAGAGTTGGTACTAATATTGCAGATTGGGGCATGTTGTTTAAAAGACATGAAGTAACAAACCCCATTAATATTGCGGACTGGGGCATGTTGTTTAAAAGACATGAAGTAACAAACCCCATTAGCTCAGTAAGCTCGGTATTTCTCTTATGCCAGCCTAACACGAGGTTAAGACGGTGTTAGCGTTAGTGGAAGTCAACTATGTTTAACAGAAGTGAACACAATATTATTGTTTAGTTAAACATGTAGTTAAACTATGAATAGAAAATTCTTTAAAATTTTTTTCGATAGATTATATTGGTAGTTTTCTTCTCCATTACGCTTGCATAGTGTAGATTAACCTTGATTGAATCATTATCACAGCAATCATAATGAAAAACAAGAGTCATAAACTAATTCCAAAATCAGAAACCCGTTTAAGATTACCTAGTTTTCTTCGTCATTTTTCACGACATGAAAACCAACTCTACTTCAAAACAATATAAAACGAAATCAAAGCGAAGAAGAAGAAAATGAACAAAGTTTGGAGAATAAAAGAGGTTGGAATAAATTAGGGTGTCAAACTTGAATTGAAGCTAACTTGAATATAAGGATCAATCGATTTGAGAGGTTTTGGTTGAAGGTGAGCGTGATTTTCATATTTTAGCCGTATGTTTAGTTAAAACTAACTGCATTTTGGTCAAACGTAGTTGACGTCGTCTAAATCGATGTGTAAAAACTACAAATTCTAAATGTATGTGTATTAAATTAGAAACAAAAATTAGTTTGTGTATTAAACGAGGATCTAAAATAGTTCGTCTATTTTATTAACGAATAAAAATTGGTTCATGTATTTTTAAAGAATTTTCTTTTCATAAATTAAACATGTGTTTAAATAAACATTAACGTCATCTTCACTTCCATTAAACATAGTTAACGCTGTAACGGTGTGTAGAAGCTACCAGTTTCAAAATTTTATGTATTTAATTAATAGGCAACGGAAATTAGTTTGTGTATTAAACAAGCATCTAAAATAGTTCGTGTATTTTATTAGAAATTGAAAATTAGCCTGTGTACTTTTAAGAAAGTTTTCTATTTTGAGATAATCTGATTAATTTATAATTAATTATCGTAAAATATATTATTGGAGAAGCATTATAGTTATATAAAATCCACACCCAAAATTATCTTTGGCTGAAAATCTTATGACAAATAATTTTCAAATATTTACATAATTGTTTTGCTATAACTCAAAATCCAAATATTTTAGTGTAGAAACATTAATAAATCTTTAGTCAAACCGATAAATTAAAAAAACAACAAATTAAAGAGACTTATGCATATTTAGTTTGGTTCATAACATTCAAATGATTTTACTATAAATTATAATATTTATGACACTTAAGCTGGGTTGCTCTAATTTGTTTTTCTCTTCTTGGAGACTTCAAATAATTTACTCGTGGTTTATGTTGTCTAATTTTCACGTGCAAATTACCAGTGTTTTGATAGCTGAGCAAAGCGGCCGGACCGTAACTTGTTCTTTTAATCGGTTCTAGGTTATGCTAAACCCGAATTTGAATTAAACTGATAAATCTAGGTAAAACCATCAAACTCGTTAAAACTGGAAATCCAAGTTGACATTAAATGTGGTGTATTTAAATTGAAGTTAAAAAAATAAAAAATACAAATTTAAAAAGATTCCACATATTATATTGTTTTAAATAGATACCTAAATAAATAAGTTTTCACCACATTTTATTAATTTTGAAGTTATTTTCATATCATTTTTAGATTTTAACAATGCGCTATTAATTTTTATCAAAATAATTTAAGCATCA
>OVBX01002554.1:0-19818 GCA_900406325.1 Erucastrum elatum | reverse complement strand
TATATATATATATATATATATATATATATATAATCATTTTTAGCAATACTATAAAATTTAGATACCATTAAACCATGATTAATGATGATTTCTTAGGTTGAACTTTTTTGCATAATAATAGATATGTTTCTTAACTTTTAAGTAACAAAAACAAAAAAAACATCTCTTAAATAAGAGATATAAAAGACATTTTTTAGTTTTTTTAGTTAAAAGTTAAAAGACGTATTTTATATTATGTTAAAAAATCTACTCTAAGAGATTCACGTTAATCATGTTCTTATAGATTAATTATAATTAGTTTTTCCTTTTAAATCAAAAGTATTTGTGAAAAAAAAGATTTGTTGTCATATGTAAGTGGTTAATGGTGTGGCAAGAATTAAATTCCCTTTTTTATGAATTTGTTTAAAAAGTGCATGTGTAAATTTGAGAGTTGTTATTTAAAATGTATACACGATTAATCGTTACTAAATTTGCAGCAAACTGATATGAGTATGAATTGGACATTAGCTATAAACAAATAAATGATCAAATTCATAAAAAGTCTAGGTTTAATTTTTAAGAGAGGCCTTTGTTTTCTTTATTTCTCTTCTGGTTTAGCTGAACAAAAGATAAGAAAAGAAAAATAGGATGCCATAAGTTCATTAATAATGTAATTATACATTATTCATTTTCTGGTTTCAATTTAATTTTGTTTAATTTCGAAAAAATGAAACGATCGTTTATAAACCTATTTCTCGTTTACGTCAGACAATCCCCGGGTATTCAATTTTAAAGGTACAAGAAAATCGAGATTTTTAGTCAAGAAAAAAATAAACCGAAATTTTGTTTTTGCAAACTATATAGAGAGAATTTTACAAAAGGACAGGGAGACACGTATGATATGAATGGAAAGATATCGACGAGTTGTTATTTCTGCGGCAGACAAGCAGAGAACCATTGCTTCTCCCATTGAAAACGATAAGCCCATCATAAACGTTGGACGTATTTATACTTGATTTCCCATTTTTTATAAAAATGTGTATGCAGTACAATTTTTTTTAAACATACTGTAAAATATAAACAGAACCTTGATTGATTCCTTTGGATCAATTAATCAGCTAGTCAACCCCATAACATGAATATTTGTTTTGCCGGTAGCTGACAGTTATATGTTATCCTAAACTAAGTATGATGAACATTTTTTTTGTTGGTCATAGAACGCGGAACTTAAATCTATTGTATTCTCAGAAAATGCTTTAAATATTCGTAAATGTATAAATTATTTATTAAGAAAATATGTAAGTCAGGTATAAATGATCGTCATACCAAATCTACATAATTTCTTAAGCTTCCCAATGAACCGTGATCTAGTCATATTGATGGACTGTGAATGCGTAACGTGGTCCCGGTATGAGTCCGATGAGGTGACTAGGATAATGGGAGAAGCATTGCGCAAGTTGGATGGAGTTTGCAAATACAAGGCAAATGTCGATTTGGCATGGCTCGGCTAACACGTGTATCCACCGAGGCAATCCCAATTTAGGGTTTTCTAGTTGGTCCTTACTATTTTGGTAGAATGTAATTCTTACTTCTTTTGTACCACAGTTGTGTGTTGGAATCTTTGGATCAGTTTTGATAAAAGTACAATAATATTATGTTTTTTTTTCGTTTAAGAAAGAAAAAAATCAATTGGAGCAGTACCTTTTATTACTTGATAACAGCGAGTGCTAAATTTTGTTTTTGAATTTGGGTTTTGATTTGAAGTTTATTCTTTTGTTCTTCTTCTGTTTCTATTGAATTATGAATTTTCTATTGTTAATAGACACAAATAGTGACGGAGGTACATGGATAAAAGGTGGAACAGTTGCATGCTATTTAAAAAAAAAAAAAAATCAGTGTATTTTTAAATTTTTATCAAATACTTCGGTTGATATTTTTTTAAGATTATATGTATATTCGGATTAAAACAATTTCTAGATTGGTCACTGGACACAAGCAATGCAGATTGATGAATATGTTTGTGTGCTCCTACTTATTGTTCGTATGTAATATTCCTAACAGTAGTTCAACCATAGAGATGGTGTAAACCATGTACCAAATATTCTCTCGACAGAACCTTAAACCGGTCGTAGTGGGCCAGTGGCGCTTGAGAGAAATAAGAACCTAATATGGCAAATCCGGGTTCAAACTCCACCGGTCACACGGATATGGACTATTGCTTTCGGTTTATTTGAATGTCCAGAAAATGATTTATCTGTGGATTGTACCTCCACCCAAGGGTTAGGTTTGTGTCATCGTTGATCCGGGTTTAACCCTTTTCTTTAGAAAAAAAACCTTAAGATAACAGGAATGACTTGCCATGAATAGTGTTGCAGGACATCTACCAGCTTTTGGGGGGATATTTTTCTTAAACCGGCTCGTAACAAACTACTTAAATTTAATACATTACATGCACCATTGCCCATTTGAGCTGGGTCAGGCCTTGTTTGAGAAGCACTATCGGATTTCGGACAATCATACTAATTCTTAATTATATGATATCAAGATAGATGGGCTTTTCAATCCAACTAACTTTAGCCCAATTCTATTTTAATACTATGCATGATTTTTATGTCATGAACCTAGAATGAGACTCTTTAATCTTTTATTGATGAGATGAACCAACAATAGTGCTTAACTGTTTCTGCTTTGGACCAGCCCGCCGGCATTCCATGCATATTGAATCAAATCAGTCACAGTTTCTGTATCTAAAACTTGAAAACAGGGATTCAACAGATATTTGACAATTTTAAACTATTCAATTTGATAACTTTATAAACATGAAAAATAAATAGATATTGCAGTTTTGCATAATGTAAGCGATATATGTATATCTATAAACTAATAGAATATTGTATTTTTAAGGAGTAATTAGGAAAATACCCTTTATGAAAAAAATAAAACTAGAGAACTATTCTTGATTTGACAAAAAAAAAAATCTTTCTTATAATTTGTTTTCGTTTTGACCGTTATATCTCTTTTTTCTTTACCACATGAGTATCTCTTTTAACACTCTTTTCGCTAAGAGCATGATTATCGTGGAAGATTAGTGTGTTTCTTAACAAACTTTATGGTCTCGACCCCACTAAAACCTCTAAAATCGGTTCCAGAGTTGTGAAATAAGGATCGACTTTGGTTTGTTTTTTGCACTGTTCGCATGTCCTACTAATACACGGCGGTCCACAATTTGTATGCTTTTTAATTTTTTAAATCAGATAAAAAAATAAAAAAAAACAAACCTAAGAAACAGTGCACTACGGTTATAACGATAATCATGGTCTAACACTTTGTTTATTGATTCTCTTTCTTTTTTTATGCAATTGTGTTTCTCTTCTAACATTGATTTTTTTCTATCTCCACTTTCCTATATATTTTATTTCTTCCTAGAATTTGTATCTTTTAAAACATTTCATTCTCTCTTCCTCTTCATGATCTAATTTTGTTTTTTTCTTAATTTAATCAATTTGTTGGAAATATCAAAATCTCAGTAGAAATGCATTACTCTTATCTGCATTCATTAATTTCCATTTTTAAATTTTAACAGCCATTAACTCTAATTTCTGGATTCAATAAGATTGAGGATCCACTAGAGCATAATTATTATTCGATAATTAAGTAAATATGGTGACATAAATGTATGGAATATCAAATCGCAAAATACACCATTAATGATATTTAGTAGCTAATATATTATGTTACATATCCAAAATATATTTACGGTTAACTTTGTACCAAATAACAAAATATGTAAAAGCTACATGTTTTGTTAACAAGCTCTAATTATTATTTTTCATGCTAAAAGAATCCATAACATTCATATATACTAGTTAATACTCACTCTTTAGTTCTAAGTTGTGTATCAACTGACAAAATACATATAAAATAATAACTCACATATCATATACTAAACCATGTATACAACAATGTATCAACTACAAATTATGTATATAACTATTTCACCGCTTATTAACTGTCATAATTATTGGTATCTAACAGCTAACAAGATATATATTTCCCACAACAAAATAAAATTAAAAATTCTAACCAGAAATTTTATTCTCTTGATATGGGCTATGGAGTGCATGAAAACCCTAAATTTTTCAGACGTAGTTTTTGTTACCGACTGTTCTCAACTGGTAAAGATGGTGTCATCGCCTGGAGAATGGCCAGCTTTTGCTACACACTTGGAGGAGTTTCAACGGAGTAAGTTTTTCTTCCCTACCTTCAAAATCCGGCATATAACAAGAGAGCACAATCTAGTGGCGGACAAGTTAGCACGAGGTGCTAGGCGTTCCCCTTCTGCTATGTTCTATGTCGACTCTATGCCTCCGGCTTGGTTTTCTGAGTCGGACGCGCATATAGCGTAGTTTTTCTTTTTTCTTATTGTTGTCAAAAAAAAAGATTTCTCCAAAAATATAAACCCTAATATTAAGGTAACTAAACAGAAGGGTAGTTTTTTTTTTCTAGAGCAAAAATAACTTGACGAACTTGGTTTTTTCTTCTATGGGTTAGGACAGAAACATCTAAAATAATAGACATAATAATCAATTCTTTTGTGATATATGAAGATGAACAATAATATTGTGTACTTGGTAGCAAATAGAATATTAAAAGAGAATTTAATTTGATAAAGATCATAATCATAATAACAGAAAATAAAGAGAAAGGAAAAAAACAGAAAAAAACAAGATAAGAAAGAAGAGTTGATAAAAATGGAATCAAAATGAATTTAGTAAATGAAAGGTAATCACCTAATATCAATGGCGCATTGAGACATGGAATTTTTAATATAACTAATTAATTTTTTAATTTCATTCTACATTGTTTTTAATAAAAAAAAACAAAAAGTTGCATGCAACATGGATAATTTAAGGATATATAATGTGTTATGGGGTTTTAATTACCTCCCCCCTCCAAATTCAAACACAATTTCTAAAGCATATGTCATATTTTAAATTTTTCAATACCATAGACAAACTATTTACTAATCTCCTCATTGCTTCACATACGCACACACATTAGGCGCAGATTGAATACTACCGTTATTCAGTATTTGAGATTTGTTTCTTATTTAAGGATTTCTAATTCTATGTTTCGAAAAAATATGGATATATGGTTCTTCAGATATTCAGAAAATTTATAGATATTTGTAAATACTTACAGATATTTATAGATATCTCATCCATATAATTCAATACAAATAAATTTAGAAAAACATACATTTTTTTCTTCAAAAAATATCTTTAACAGAATATAAAATAAAGGTTAGTGAAACTCCATGTTTCATAATTTTTAAAAAATTAATTAAACTCCATGTTTCATAATAAATTTTAGAAGAATTATAGTTTTTATGAAGAGTTTATAGTCCTTTATTAATGTAATATTTTTATACGTAATTTTATATGATAAAACGAAGTTATATGTTAAAATGATAGTTATATAAATAGATTTAAACTTTTATATTTAGTTGAACATATACATATATTTCTATAAAAGTCGGACATATGGTATATCCGACTCTGAATTTTTAGTATTTGTGATTTATTTTATTTTTAATGGTTACTGATTTTTAATATTTTCTGATCAAATCGAAACGAATCCAAATTAACGGATAAAATATCTTAGTTCTAATTATCATTGGACAGCGAACCTTGAATAAATTGTCATGATATATATGGATGTAGGACCTCCTCACTTCGGAAGAAATTAAATGTAGAAAATCCTGAAAATGATTATGTTTAGTGGGTACAAATGACAGAGAGACGTGGACGTAATTGGTCGGAGAATTACGAGGAACGTGAACGTACCGACCAAACTTAAATATGTGGTCTCTCTAAATTAGAATTTTGAACTATTACTTGCTCCAAACCGACCAAGCGTTGTCAACTTCAAAATTTGAAAAATGAAAACAAAAACTATGGCCTACAAACATATGGCCGGGCGACCGAGAAAAAGAAGAAGAAAACGGAAGAGGCATTTGGTAAGTTTTGTGGCAAAGGAAAATGAAACAACAAATTAATATTGGAGAGTGATGTCATAATTATGTGGTGGTAAATACAAGAATAAGATTTCGCTCTTTTTTATGTTGTTTAAAAAAAAAATCGTTCGTTGACGAGGAGATTGCATTTTTTGTCGAACGTGATAAGTGCTTTAATGTTCGAATAAATTCATCAACAATAAACTTTTTGATGTGGTTTACAATATAGACCAGTTTTGGAGGATTCTTTTCCAAGATGGGATTGCGCATACCATTCTTCTTTCTAACTCCACCTTCAAGGAGAACACTGGAACTATCTATAACTATGATTTTAGTGAGTATGTAGATCATCATTTGGATATTCCTTAATAGTTACTTCATATGTAACGTTACAGTTTGTTCGCAAACATACTGCTAAATTATACTATAACACAGCGACTTCAAAATTAAATTTTGGTGGCAAAAATTTGTACACAATTTTTAAAACATTGTAGGTCCAGTCCAAGATTTTTATTTTCAGGTTATTTTTCGGAAGCAAATTCGAAATAATAATAGACAACACAAAATTGGCTGGGATGCATCTGAATAAAAATCAGGCAAGTGCACACACTGATGTCTCATTCGGAATATCTCTCAATCAGTTAGGGTATCGAACTTAATTTCACCATAATATGAAATTAGGAAAATAAGTGTTTATTAACTTATGCTTCTACTCTGATTAATCAATAAATGTAAAAACATGCCATTTAAAACTATTCTAAAAATTTAACTGGTTTCAAGTTTTTCTTAGATTTTATTAGGAACTATCGACATCATCAACCTTTTTTTTTGTTTATAAAAAGTTTACCATCAATGGCAAGGCCTATATGGGAAGAACAAAAAGGAAGGTATGAGACATTAAGTAATGCATGGTGCGGTGTACGAATGGTCCAACGTCGCACATGGCAATTTGCATCTTGTGTATATGAAATGCATCTGCATGTGTATATATTAGTGTCTTTAAATCTTTTGATCGTGGTTTGGTAAGCCTAGCTAGAGCTACCTAATTTTGTTAGTTATAGCCTATATCTTCGCAAACTTGTACGTATAAACTATCAAAACTTTGGTCACTGCCTCACTGGTGTAACGAAGCTCTGTTTTGACTCTATTTATTTTCAAGACAATTATGTAAATAACTAAACATGGTGACTTTAGGTCTAGAAGGGTCTGTGTCCACTCGTTTCGAGAACTTCCTATCCAGTTTACCCCACAAGATTTGGCGAATCTACATGCCCATCCATTTTGATTGCTATTCACGTTTCAAAAGCAAACAAAATGATATCGAAATGCCGAAAATGTCCCTAGTTATTCCCGCCGAAATGTTGGAAGGGAATTCAGAAAGAAGAAAATTATAAATGTTGAACATGGAGCGATCGATCAAACATGTCGCTACATGTACCTGTGGAGTTCTTTCTGTTTTGTTCTCATTTTAATGAAATACTAGACATAATGATGTTTAGTTGTAATATCACAGTACATGTCTTAATAAAAGTCTATCTGGTTAATTATTCGATGTAAATAATTAGTAATATAAAAAAATAATAATAATAATTAGTAATATATATGGTGATTTGTTATAAATATTCCAGGGCTCCTGCCCCAAACTCCACTAGTTGAAAAAAAAGAATAATAAGAGTAAGAGCATGAAATTTTTATTTTCCCATACAGCTGTTATGGGTTTGCTCTCCGTTGAGGAGTGCCCGTTCCTATTTACTCAATTGAAATGTTTGATGTAAGAAGACAAAACATAGGACATCAGCAATGGTTAGAAACTGATGGAATCTCTTAAATAAATATTTAGTTATATTGTACCTTTTTATAATCCAAGCCACAAGTTTGTTATATTTGGCATTTGTTTTTTTCAAAATTTTAAAGAAGTTTTTCTGCTAAAACTATTATTTTCTTTTCCCTTCATTTTGTATTTTTTACATTTTTTTTATTAAAGAGTATCTCCATGAGAGACTATCAAAAATAATATTTACACGAGAGACTATAGATAGAAATAGCCTTAAGTAAAATAAATATAGAGTAATCTTCTTGGATAGATACAGTCACTGAGTCGTGCCTGTCGCTCCAAATGAATATCATTTCCACTGACCAGCTGAAAATAGTTTGCTAGTTATATGCTTGAAAAACGATATCTACCTTGAACTTACAAAGCAATTCTTCCTCAATTGGAAATTATTAGATCACCACCATCACTTTGTTAATGAAATTTTCATTTTTTCAAAAGAAATTAAAACAAAAAAAATTACTACAATTTAGAGGCATGATAATTCCCTGGTTTTATCATTTATAGTCATTAGTACCGTACAATAAAATTGCACATAAGTCTTCCAGGGAAATTAAAACTCCAACAACAAACCCAAATACACCATACAATCAACATACAACAATTCATCTAAAAAAGATCCAACGACCACATAGAAACCCCATAACGATGCAAAATAAAAACAAATAAAATCACATTGAATTTAGGCAGTCTTCAGTAATCAGTGGTGGGCAATTGCTCGTGACCGCTTTGGTTGATGAAGACAAACTCGTAGATGAGTCCAGCGAGTCCACCACCAACAAGAGGACCAGCCCAGTAGATCCAGTGGTTGGTCCACGTCCAGCTCACGACGGCTGGTCCAAAAGCGACGGCTGGGTTCATGGAGGCTCCGCTGAAAGCTCCACCGGCGAGGATGTTAGCTCCAACGATAAAACCAATGGCGATTGGTGCGATTGTTCCAAGACTACCGTTCTTGGGGTCGACGGCTGTGGCGTAGACGGTGTAGACAAGCCCGAAGGTCATCACGATCTCGAAGACAAAACCGTTTAAGGATTCAACTCCAGCGGAGAGACCAAAAGCTGGAACTGCCTGAACATTTTGAAACAAGGATGGTTTAGTTACTTGTCCAATAAGTTAGGTCAAAAGCGTGGTTTTAGCTGGAATATTAAATACAACCCGAACCCAAAAAACTCTGTCCAAACTAATTTTAATTATAGTTTGATTGTTTTAATTTTTTATTAATGTAGAATAAGATCAAATCTACAAATTTTAAATTCTTACGTAGTCAGGTAAAGTAAAACACATTTTACAAGATAAATTAACCTAATTATTTATACTCGTCATTTCTAAAAGACTAAAACCATTAAAATTAAGGCGAGTTAGTAATTAGGCAGTAAGGACGTTACCAAGCCACCGGTGGCGAATTTAAGGAGGAGACAAGCGACGACTGAGCCAAGAAGCTGAGCAATCCAATAGAGGATACCACGGAGGAGAGTGATGTTTCCACCGACGAAAGCACCGAAGGTAACGGCAGGGTTAACGTGACCACCAGAGATGTTAGCACCAACGGAAACAGCGACGAAGAGACCGAAAGCATGAGCTAAAGCAGCGGCGACGAGGCCTGAAGGAGTGGTGGCACCATTGTCAGTGAGCTTGTTGAAAGCGATTCCGGAGCCTGAGCCGGCAAAGACAAAGATCAAAGTCGAGATAAACTCAGCGAGTGCCGCCCTAAGTGCGCTGGGGTGAGTCACTTCTTCTTGGACTCCGCCGATGGCGATGTTTCTGATCGGCATGATCGGGGAGATTTAATTGGTTTGAGATTAAAACGTTTTGAGAGAGAGAGAGTTATGGGTTTATTTGTGTAGTAATTGGTCTGATTTTTGTTTGTGTGTTTAGGTGTATATATAGCCAAGTTAGTGTGTGTCGAAGTGTAGATAATGGCGAGACAATATTCAAAACATTTTTTTCGAATTTTCAAAAGAAAATTATTTAAAAATCAAATTTAAAAAAAAAATTATTTTAAAATTTAAATACTAAAATTTTAAAAATAAGCCTTCTAAAACTCATTTCCCAAAATCTAAACCTTATATTTAAATGAATTAAGCGTAGAGTATAAATGTCTTTTACCTTTTTTTATAAACTATATTTTAGTTATTTTGATTACTAAATACTATTTCATGATTAAAAAATTTTAATGCTATTTTAGTATATTTCTCTATAAATTACTAAGTTAAATATTTTTTGTTTGACATTTCAAAGTGTTGTTTACTGGAAAGATATACAATTACGTGGAGTTTATTTATAGAATATGCGTGCTAAAAAGGTTGTAAATAATACGGAACTTGTAAAGAAATTTGAATATAAACGATTTTGAAAACATAACATAACATACATACATACATTTTTTTCAAAAAAAAAAACATAACATACTTACATACATGATAGTTGCAAAAAAAAACATACATACATGTTCAATTGTCTGTCATTGTTATATATTATACCAATTACGTTGTCTATTCCGAAATAGTCTGATATTTCTCTCGAATAATATACATTACCATTTACAATTTTATTCTGTGTTGTGATTTAAAAGAATGCATGCTCCTATTATACGGTAAAAAGGTTATTTATAGTTTAAACTTGTTAGAAAAGGACTTTGGCTAAAGTTCATCATTTCAGCAAAAAAAAAAAGATGGTTCATACATAATTGGATCGAGAGGTTGCAAGATCGTATGATACGGTTGAACCAGCCCCAAAAACAACAGATTGCTAACAAACCACGACGATTAGGGAAAGGAGCAGTCACATGGCTGGTCCCGCTCCGATCACGTGTCGGTCGGTTTATAGAGATAAGGTTAGGGAATGGGATACAGCTGGCTCTGTCACTGGCCAATCATAAGTGCCAGCCTGTCCTTACCCTCTTCATCTTTTTAGACGATTACTTTCCTTAATTTTCGCATGTTTTTTTTTTGAGCGACGCATGTTTTTCTATAGTGCCCATATTCTCTTTCTTTTTTGAAACACCTATACTATAGTGCCCATATTCATATCTCTCGAATATCCTAATTAACTGTTTTCATTTGATGTCGAAAAGAAAATTTGTTTTCATCTAACTTTTCCTTTATTTTTCCCCTGTTTTTTTTGTGAAAAAAGAAGTTCATTACTATAAATTTGGTTCAATTATTGTTCTACAATTAAATAATTCATCAGAAGGTCGTTATTTTATTTTATTTGGTCATTTTACTTTTGTTTATCATCTCTGATACTATAAATATTATTAATTTTCTTTAAAATATTTTAATATAAGATATCCTCAGTATAGAATAATTCAGATTAATTTTTAAAGAGGAGGTAAAACCTACCGCACTCTATTCTTAGGTAGTTAAATAAGACATAAGTTATTTCATATTTATGTGACAGATTTAAAACCGTGGAGTTGTTTCGAACCTAAACCGCTTAGCTTCCCAGATTCTAGATGATATTAGATTATTAATGTCTAGTTTTGTTTTAAGAGTTTTTCATTGCTATAAATAATATTAAATGCTATATGTTTTTTAAATAAATTCTTTAAAAAATGAATTTATATTAATAATTGTTTCTTTTTAAAAATTGACTATATAACTAAATTATATAAATATTTTTTTATTAAATTCTTGAATCAATAAGATATTATTATTATAAATAATGATGTTCTTGGTATCGAACAAATATTAGTTTTTTTAAGTCCAACGAATATTGTTACAAGACCACGACATTATCATTCACTATTGTCAAATCAAACTAATTATTAAAGAAGAACGCAATAATGGACGGGCCTGGGAAGCTTTTTCTCCATAATCGCCGTCCTGCACTATGGCCGGTGGCCATTTTAGACCTCTCAAGTTTTCTTTTGTTCCCAGTAATTTAAATACATGATTGAAGAAGATGCTGCAATTTCGTAATCTTTTTATATAAAACTATCATTGATTTGTTGAAGGGACCCTTTAAAAGTCCCGCAATGGCTAACGAACAAAACCAATGAATAGTGAGTAAATATACAGCATGCAATAAGTATTGAATTATAACAAAATTTCATACTGTCAAGATCAATATATCAGACGAATTTGAACTTGAATGGTCTCACAGACGATACTAACTTAAGAAGTTGTAAATTTGAGCAATTATCTTTATAAATCATATCAGTTGATAACACTATATAGTTAAAACGCATGTTCAAGAAAATGAGTAAAAAACAATCACGCGTTATATAACATATTTTCCATATGATAAAAACCATTTCACGGTCTCTAAAATTTTAAAGAAATCTTATCTGGTATAACAATTACTGATATAAATCATTAATATACTAATGTAAAATATGTACCCCCACAAATTTACAATATTTGTGAAACTTGTTTAAAACATACGGATCCCAAAATGGAACTTATATAAAGTAATTTACCAACACATAACACCAAAGATGTTTTTTCAAATAAAAGAAAACGACATAACACCAAAGCTTAAGCAAAGAAAAATTTTTTACCAGCATGAACATATATAATATCATAATTCTATATAGGGAATTGGATTACAATCTTCCAAAAACTATTACTGTCATGCTGCAAAGATTATATACGTAGTTATATTGTTTGAAGATTGTATCACCAGCTTAAACCATATCGATTTTTATCTGAGGCGTTGGTAAAGAGAAAAAAGCATATACAGACAATTTGTTTAAAAAAATGATTTTGAGTGATCGGAATAGAGTAATCTATTAGACAGGAAAAGACCAAAATAATACTGACGACTGGGTCACAGGAATATGCTTTTAGGATATGTCTAACCAAACTTACGCTTTCATAATTAATCCAGGATAGACAAGCAGATCAGGTAAAGTATATTTAAAGATAATGAGAGCATCTACTCATTTTTACGAACTTTTAATACTTCCTTAAGCATTAAACAAAAACAAACAAATGGTCGCGGTCGCGTATACGTGCACCAAGTGTGAGTCTGTTTTTGGATTCTGTAAAGTTTAGTGTTTAGATAGGGTTTAGAAATCTAAAGTTATTTATATATTTAGAAAAGATGATAAATGGTGTCAAAGTGCTCTTGTTTGGGGGCTCATGCTCAGCCTTATGCTTAGTTAGAATCACTTGCTTATAATCATGGATACCGTTTCAGTTTGAATTGAACAAATACTATTACTATATGTGGAGTGTAACTTATAAGATGGTACGTGATTTTAATGAACATAATGTGATGGACTACAACAATCTAAAAGAAACTATAAGATTAACATTTACTTTGTTTCGTGTATTTAGATGATTTTTTTTTATTGTCAGCATGTATTTAGATGATTTAGAAGTTATCATGCATATCAATCAAAATACTAGAAACACAAAATGTTAATCTTATGGTTTTTTTTTAAATTACAGATTAAAATTAAAGATAATATAAAGACATTAAAACCAATTTACAAAAAAAGATATATTGAAACCAGTATTACATATATAAGAGCATTTTTTAACTCCACTGCATTTTTATGTAAAATAAAGTTTGAAATAAAATTTCTTTAATCCTATTTCATTTTTCTACTCCATAATAGAATGAATAAAATTCTTCTAAAACGTGATACTTTTATTTTCTTGCTCATTATTTCGTTATTTACTTTAAACTGCAGTATGATTAGAGTGAAACTCCAACTCACAATATTTTTAGGGGAAAAAAATAAAATACTGCATTTAAAATACTATAAGACCGTAGTATTTGCTTGTAGAAGATAACATTCGTTACAATTATAGTTTCATTTATGTTCCGCCGGTCGACCATTAATAATAGTTTGAGTAACATCCTACCCAACTAATAAATTATATTTTGATTGACAAGAAAAACTTATTTTAGGAAGAAATAAGAATAAGACAACGAAATGAGATTAGAATTAAGTCCAAGAAAAAAAAAAGAGATTAGAATACTACCAAACAGATAACGTTTTATATTTTAAGTATATACATAGTGGAAAAATAATTGAGAGAATGACTTTGTATAGGGATCGACAACGGGACTATTATATTAACAGCATGAGTCCAAAATAAATGGTTACTATGTAAGTGTCACTTCGCATTTTAAATCACGTACCGGCGAAGACTATTCTACATGATTAGTCCTTTGTATTTTTATATGGGAAAGTGTTATCCTCTTTCTATTAAGTAATTGAGTAATACTATACTTTCTGTTTCTTATTAGTATTTGATATTTAAAGTTAATGCACAAAGATTAAATGCAATTTTTATAAAATTTATCTTAGTCACATAAAATGTCATTAAATAAAATTAGTTTAATTAATAAAATATATGTTTAATTAATAATAATATAGTATTATGTAATTAGTTAATGTCAAAAAGTATTAAAAAGTCTTAAACATCAAATAGATTGAAACAGAGAGAATAATATAGAGATAATTGGCTAGATATTTCTTCTGTTCTTTGATAAAAGAAAAAAAAAACATTTCTTCTATTCTTGTATTCATCAAAACACATGTAGTCATATGCAACATCTCGTACGTCTGTCATCATAGACCACGTCTATAACTTCGTTTTCTGTTTTTGAATTGTTTTTTGTTTATTCTTTTCCCAAACAAAGTATATGCTAAGAAATTTATGTTAACCTAAAGTAATTAGATTATTAAGTTAGCATATCGAACACGCCTTCAAACTACTGACACTACAACTTGAATTACCATTTTTTGTTTATCAAAAAGTAAAATACTGTTGTTTACAAATGGTTCTGCGTTAACTTATAGTATCAAATAACGTGACATGGCATTGATATTTTTAATAGAGCGATCATCTGTCTAGTCTAACCCTCGGGGCATCGGATTTCTTTAAATCCTAGACTCTGAAAACTGCAATACAAGAGATTGCACACGAAAGAGTGATAGATCGGATTAACTGGTCACAGAAAAATACAAAAACCCGAGATTAATCTTCATTTATAGCGTATGTAAGAGTGAACCACTTGCATTATGACTTCCCTTATGGAAAGCTACATGGTCCAGGGCCAGGGGATGGATTGACATATCTAATAATTGATCATAGAGATTTGGAAACCTCACATAAAAACTTTTAACCAGATATACACGTGCAGCATCTATATCGTATGTATAAAAAACAAACAAACACTTGGAACCGTACCATTATCTGAGTCAAAACATTTTCAAAGCGAAAGGCTGGAGCTCTGTTTTAGAGAATCACAGTGCTGGTTTCATGGGAGTACACATCCTTTGACCTGAGTTTAGTGTGAAAATTGTTATGATTTTGAGAAGCAAAACAGAGTATTCATTCATTAATACCATCAATGATAAAATGTCTTGGTACAATACATACGTATAATGGAGAGAATCAGGATTCTGCATCTGACTGGAACAAAACATTGGCGTTCTGAAAGGCACCACCCATACACAGAATACATGTATTGCTTCCTCATTTGAACATCTGAAATACCTGAGTAGACATTCTAAACAGGCATATAATATTGTATTACTACTAGCTCTCGTGTGACAAATATGAAATGTCTTCCAAAATCACATACTTGTCGGAAGAAAAAACATGATGATGCAGTTGCAATCTCTTACTTATCCATCATACTGTTAGTTTTTAGCTTTGAATACATGAAAAAGGTTGAAAAAACAGAGAGTACATTTTGAGGATTTTCGCGTAGTAATAAACCAACGGAAGAATAACATTTGAAGTGTCTCTCAAGCACGTCTTTTGCTGAGACGCCATGAGTTAGGCTCGTGGTAGCGATCATACAGAGGCTCAATGCGTTCCTGGCGCTTACGCTTGCTCATATGGGTTGGATCAGCCACTTTGAAAAACCTTGGAGCTAGCTCCACAAGCCACTTCGGGTCAATCACGGTCACTTCTCTCATGTACTCCTTGGTCGTCATCACAAGATCATGGTATATCACCCAGTCTGGTTGTCTCTGGAACAATGCACTGCTCGGGTGTATGTAGACCGGTTGATTCTCCACTAGTGTCCTGTAACCTTCCTGCGGATCTTTTCTTGCTCCATGGAAGAAGAATCCTGCTGTGATCGCTTTCCTTATCTTCGTGAAGTTCTTTCCCGCACTTACCACATCTAGTTTATATCTGTACAAATCAAAATCACACGTTTAGAGACTGGAGTTGTCACAGACTAACAAACTCAACGTCAAATGCTAGTTTAGTTACTTAAAACAAAATCACACGTGATTCTAGACTTGTCACACACTAACATACTAGTTTGGGTTGGTTGCATAAATCAAAACCAGACTTTAAGAGACTCGGCTTGTCACACATTTACAAACTTATGGTCAATGCTAGTTTAGTTTAGTTACTCAATCAAAATCAGACAGTAAGAGGCTCTCGATTTGTCACATACTAAGAGACTAGTTTGGGTTCGCTACTTAATCAAAACCACACATTAAGAGACTAGACATTTACAAACTTAAGGTCAATGCTAGTAAAGTTAAGTTACTCAATCAAAATCAGATAGTAAGAGGCTCGGCTTATCACACACTAACAAAATTACGATTAATGCTGGTTTAGTTACTTACTTGTCCATAATGCTGAGAAGCTGTTTCCTCACGTCTTGTGCACGTCGTAGTGACCTCGACTGT
Source organism: Erucastrum elatum (assembly GCA_900406325.1). NCBI lineage: Eukaryota > Viridiplantae > Streptophyta > Magnoliopsida > Brassicales > Brassicaceae > Erucastrum > Erucastrum elatum. The sequence continues at coordinate 3,375 of OVBX01002554.1, read as the reverse complement.
ATGAAGTTCTCAAAACACCATGGACCTGAGAAGTTCTTAGCCTTCCAAGCTTCATAAACAGCTAGCAAAGTCAAGTGGTCACCTTCAGGTTGGAAAAACTTAGCCCTCTTCTGGTCTGCTTGAGCTTGCTTCTCTCTAGGTCTGTAGAATATGTTTCCCGTCTGGATCATAGCAATCATCGTCAAGATCTCATCGCTGCACCCAAGATCCACACTCGCTAGCAACATCTTAGAGAGCGGTGGCTCGAGAGGAAACTCAGCCATTTTTCTACCAAGCTTTGTCAAGAGTCCTTCCTCATCCAAAGCTCCCAAGCTGTACAACTGTTCCATAGCCGAGATCAATGCTTGCGGTTGGGGTGGATCCATGAAGTCAAACGACAACAGGTCATTGATACCCATTGCTTTCATGGTTAGCGTTGTCATTCCAAGATTAATCCTCTGGATTTCAGGGATTGACGTAGGAGGCATCTCATTGCGGTAAGCGCTCTCTGTGTAGAGACGGTAACATTTCCCAGGACCAGTACGACCAGCACGTCCAGCCCTCTGCTTCGCCGATGCCTGTGAGATTGGAGTAATGACAAGCGATTCCAGTCCTTGCTTTGGATTATACACATTCTGCTTTGCAAACCCAGGATCAACAACATAGTAAATCCCATCTATTGTCAAAGAAGCTTCTGCGATATTTGTAGCTACAACAACTTTCCGGGTACCAGGAGGGGGCGGATCAAATATTCTAGACTGCATTTCACTAGGAAGGGCACTGTAAACAGGAAGTATGATGAGCTCAGGAACGTTTTTACCTAGATTTTTCATTCTCTCGTACAGAGACTGACATGCAGAATCAATTTCTTCCTGTCCCGTCAAGAAGAGAAGAATGTCACCCTCTGGCTCAGTCAAGTGAATCTGAAGAACCGTGATCAGAGCTGCATCCAAGTAGTCGCTTTCTGGCTGTTTGGTGTACAGTATCTCTACAGGGAAGGTTCTTCCAGGAATTGTAAAGATGTTGCAGTTGAAGAAATACCCAGAGAATTTCTCTGCATCCAATGTCGCGGAAGTGACTATCAGACGAAGGTCTTGCCTACGTTTCAACAGCTTCTTTAGAAGACCAAACAACACATCAGTGTGAATCGTCCGCTCATGAGCTTCATCAAGCATAATAACAGAGTACTGGGAGAGGTTTTCATCAATCAGAATCTCCCTAAGAAGCATACCATCAGTCATGTACTTGATTACCGTATCTGGTCCGGTGCAATCTTCAAACCGAATTGCATATCCTACTTCCTCTCCCAAACGACAACCAAACTCCTCAGCTACTCTCTTTGCAACAGACATTGCAGCGACCCTACGAGGCTGAGTACATCCAATCTTTCCTTTCGTTGTGTAACCTGCTTCTGCAAGATACTGAGTAACCTGTGTCGTCTTCCCTGACCCCGTCTCACCAATAACCACCAACACTTGGTTGTCGTGCACAGCCTGTATCAGCTCCTTCTTCAGCTTGTATATAGGAAGGCTCTCCCTTTGCTCCTGGATAGAAAGCTTTGATCTTTGTCCAAAGGTTGGAGTTTTCCCGAAAGCATCCTTCTTCCACTCAGGCATGTCATAAGCAGATAAACCGACACCTCTCAGCTCCTGAGCAAGATGCCTTTCACCAGTTTCAGGCATAGGATCTTCCCAAGGACGATTCAGATCCTTAGGGATGGAGTCAAGCATCGTTCTTTGCTGCTGTTCCCTCATCTCTCTCCTCTCCTTGGTGAGCGCAGACTGAAGTGCAGCAGCACGACTCAAGGAACCTTCTGGATTCTTGAAAATCTTAACAGGAGACATATCAACAGAGTACCTGGTCTGCCCTTGCAAGAAAGCAGGTTCTTCTTCGTTCATCTCAATCTCAAGCTCTTCTTCAGCACCTTCCTCCTGATAAAGCATCCCCTCTCCATCCTCATCATAATCTGGAAACTCAGACGCTTTCAAGGCACCAGCAGCAATGAGCTGCTTCGCTTCCCACCTCTCAGGCGAACTCATCTTCTTCAGTGGCCTGCGTGAAGGCGCGACATTACTCTCCTCAACAATCCGAATCCCTGAAATCCCAGTCTTGGTCATCTGCCCATCCTTTGTCCTATACGACGGATTACTCCTCCCCAAATCATCATCATCTGAAGGCTTCTTCAACGGGATCAAGTCTCTCCCCGTGTTCTGATCAACATCCTTCATGGAAAGACTATACTTACTACCCTCTTTAATAGACACAACTTTAACATACACTGGCATATCCCTCTTCACCACACTCTCCGCCCTATCAACCCTTCTCGTAGCCATCTGAGAGACATGTACCAAACCTTCTTTCCCTCTAAACCTATCAAACTGAACAAAACAGCCAGAGTCCATCACCCTAGTCACTCTACCTTTGTAAACCTGATACAACTCAGGCTCATTCGCACCAGTGTACTCATCCTGCTCACCACGATCTCTACGCCTATCACCTCCATCATCTCCACGGTCTCTTCCCCTATGCCTATCACCTCCATCATCTCCACGGTCCCTTCCTCTATGCCTATCACCTCTTCTATCTCCGCCTTCATCATCTCCCCGGTCTCTTCCCCTATGCCTATCACTTCTTCTATCATCATCACGATTCATATCTCTATACCGATCCCTTCTATCATCACGATCCCTATCCCTACCGGAATCTCTCCGATCCCTCCCTCTATTCCGATCCTCCTCCCTCTGCCTCTCCTGAGCCTCCATCTCGATCTCCTTCTCGATCTCCCTAACCTTATCCTTAGTATCCTTAATCGCCAAGCCTTTGAATCTCCCCTTCTCGCCTCCCTCTTCCGCTCCGCCCTCGGATTTGGGCTTCGGAGGGTAGATCCCGTGGATTACGGTTAGCAGCGATCGGACGAAGTAATCGGGAAGCTCCGCGCCGTCCTCCTTAAGCTTCTTGTCGAGTTCGTCGGCCGTCTCGGAGTTGCGACCGAGGTGGATGATATACTCGGCCAACTCCTTCGGCGCTTGACCTAGATGCGTCTCCAACTCATTACAGACGTTGGAGACGAGAGAGAGGTGATTCAATTTCGTAAGCTCCTTCTTCTCCATTGCGCACAGATGAATCGAAATCGAAATCGAAATCGAAGAACAACGTTGGTTTCAGTCGATTTCTAGGGTTTTATCCTTTTTAACTCTGATTTTTTTTTCTGTAAGTAGCCGACTCTTCCCAAACGCAGAGTTTTAAGGTTGCATTCTTTTTATATATATAGATATATATATGTTAAAGTCTTTTATGATTATTTCCTTTTTGATATATAAAAGGGAATTCGTTTTTATCTATACTATTATTTGAGAAGTGAATTTGTTTATGTGTCAGTTTCTCCATAATTTTAGG